>OY293303.1:7195806-7317020 GCA_958502075.1 Orchestes rusci
GTTCCATTCAAAGTCTTCGCCTTGTATCACGAGCCGCCGTTGCAGGGTCGGTTGAATCATGGCAAAGTAGCGCATTTTTATGTTCAACAAAATGTCACTTTAAAATTCTAAAAAAATCGAGTATACAGGGTGTCCCAAAAGTATCGGGAAATATTTGAGGGACGGTTAGTTGGGACAAGAATAAGTCTTCAGGGTGTTGCAACCAAGATGGGGTGGACGATTGTGGGAAAATGGAATGGAATTTGGGTAATTTTTTTTTTGTACATCATAGTTGGTCAAAGAGGCTATGTTTTGAACATATACCTATAGTACAGGGTGTTTCAAAAAGTCTGGCAAGCTGAACTTGTATTTTTTTTAATGGATTACCCTGTATAAAGGAATTCTAATCATTTTTCCCATCTCATACGATCATTTTGATAAATGGTTGGTGGGGTCTAAAACTTATAATAAAGGAATGGGGGGCGATCAAAGTTGAAAAAGGACTCATAGGTGGGCCATTGTTTAAGCAAAATAGAGAAAAGTATCGAAAAACCAACTGACCCAAATGACATTACTTATCCTTGAACACATCAATCACATACACTTTGAATAAAATTATTATTCATTATACAGGGTGGTCAAGTTTTGCAAACACGACCTGTACACAATTTTTTCCAATGGAAAACCCTGTATATTATATTTCCATCTTGAATATAACATTATACGCTTTCTAAAAATACCATACATCATCAATTTATTGATTAATCAATTAGAAAGTGGGTATCCAAAAGTTTTCTCTTTAATTCAACGCATTGTGGCACTGACACTTAACTTGAGAATAATGGATTATGCTTGGTTATACCACCGAACAAGATACAATAAAAAGGCTCACTCTTCACCCTATTGTGTAGCAGCATCAAGAGACAGCCCGCCGAGCCATTCGGGAGCACATCGATTTCGAAGCACAGAACATCCGTGCCCGATATTGGAAAATCACAAGATAACAGCACTTCTCATAATAAACTAATGATGTCGGTCGTTGACCAGACTGGTATTCTTGGACCGGGTGTACGGGGTATGGTGAACGTAGTAGCTTTGACTAGTTATCAATATTTTGTTTCATTCGTGATATTGTCATGGCTTCATAGCCACATAATTTTATAAACTGAGTAGATAATGATGAAACTTTGTATTCGCCGGTGATTTCTGAAAAAAATAATGAAAAGAAATGATCAGAAAAGTATGATGTAGGGTGTTTTTTGATTCCTTTATTATAAGTCTTAGACCCAACAAACCTTTTATCAAAATGATCGTACGAGAAAGGAGAAATAATTAAAATTCTTATATAGAGGGTGTTCCATTTGAAAAAATACAAGTCTAGTTCGCCACAAATTTTTTAGGACACCCTGTACTATGACTATATTTTTGAAACATAGTCTTTTTGACTAACTATAGTGTACAAAGGAAATTCAAATTCCTCACCATTTTTCCACAATCGTCCTCCCCATCTTGGTTGCACCACCCTGTATACAATGTGTCCAAGATAAGGATGCACAGCATGGGGATCTCGGAAACTTTACGAGATACAGTGTCGGTTATATTGGACAAAAATTGCGCATTTTGATACCCAACAAGATTTCGTTTTACAAATTTGAAAATTTCAAGCCGTTCCGGAAATATCCGATAAAAACCGAAATATTGCGATTTCGTTTTTATTTTTTTTCAAAGCTATTTTGAAAGATATGAATAAACCGAAAACACTTTTTCATTGTCACTTTTTAAACTCTACAAAACATCCTTGAGGAATTTTCCGTACGACGTTTCGTTTCAGAGAAACCATCATCAACTTTGTTTTTTTAAATACGGTCCTGGATTTCTTATGACGGATTTTAGGAGCCTCTTATGTTCCTAAACCAACAATGTATCGCAATTATTCAAAAAAATTATATTGATGGATTTTTCCATAAGAACTCATGTGTTAGAGAGAGACAAAAAAACATTTTTAATAGGATTAAAAACAAACACCTCTTTTTCAATAAGTGCGATACATCGTTGGTTTAGGAGCATAAAAGGCTCCTTAAATCCCTCATAAAAAATCCAGGACAGTATTTAAAAAAACAAAGTTGATGATGGTTTCTCCGAAACGAAACGTCGTACGGAAAATCTGTCAGGGCTGTTTTGTAGAGCTTAAAAAGTGACACTGAAAAAGTGTTTTCGGTTTTTTCATTTCTTCCAAAATAGCTTTGAAAAAAATAAAAACGAAATCGCAATATTTCGGTTTTTATCGCATATTTCCGAAACGGCTTGGAATTTTCAAATTTGTAAAACGGGATCTTGTTGGGTATCAAAATGCGCAATTTTTGTCCAATATAACCGACACTGTATCTCTTATAGTTTCCGAGATCCTCATGCTGTGCATCCTTATCTTGGACACACTGTATAATATACTATACTATAAAATGAATCACTCTTTGTCATTGCCACCTTTTCCCCTCTACAAGATGGCGGTATCAAATTGAAAATCTGACATCAACTTATTTTTTTTTTAATACATCCATGGATTTTTTTTTATTTTATCTTTAATTATTTTTTAACGTCCTTAAGGCATTGAGGTGATTAGATGAAGGTGCACAGCAATGAGTTGTATTGGTATCGTCAATGACAAAGTGTGAATTATTTTAAAATGCGAAACTCTGCCACATTTCAAATAGAGATCCTCACACTATAAAAATAGTTTTGAAAAATTACTAACAAAATCGTTGGTTACCAAATGCCATCGATTTTGTTACTATAACATAAAGTAGGCGGAGGGTTTTGCATTCTCACTTAGGTTTTCATTCTGAACAACCTCCTTCTATAACATTGTGTCGTATTTCTTATATAGACGCTCTTTACTGGTGAGAGAAATAGCTTTTAGGTTAATTTCTAGGACATTTTTGATTTTTCGAGACTAAAATTATGACTCAAATTAGTTTCAATTCAAGCAGGGCTGATCCACAGAAGATGAAATTTCAATTCAATTTTTTTTTGTCTTTTTCACCTATTCATACGTCGATCCGGGGACACTCTGCACCCTGCATACATCATGATACTGTTTTGTTATATTTGAAAAATCTTGGACAGTTTCTCATTAATAAATTATCAATAAAAATGCTTTGCCCAATATCAAACACAAACTATAAATATTAAATGTGGCACTTTGTCCATTTCAAACACATTCAAAATAAGCAACTTAGCCGGTGAATAGACATTGGCTGCATAATATTAGGCCCCAGATGGTCACGTGATTTTCACGGACCAAGACTGGAGATTTGTGCAGCTATTCGACTAATTAAAGCGGTTCTTGAGTTCAAAATGGTGTAACCAACCCGAGTCTGTTTCATACAGGGTGTGCGGAAATGATTGGCAAAAAAATCAGGAGAGCATTCTAGACCAATAATAAATGCTATATCTTTTTCCATAACATTTTTCAGAAAATTGATTATCAACGGATTTACAGGGTGTTAGACTTGAATTTTATTTGCAGTTTTTTGGCCATGCCTTTTGCCACGCTCATAATATTCTGACGAAATCTTGTATTTGGGGCTTTTTCGGGATGAGGAATTCAAATTTGCCCACCGTTTTTTTGCATTTTGTAGATGGCGCCACATACGAACCTTTCCTTTGATTTGAATGGTCTTTACTTTTTTGTGCTACACTGTATGCGACTTTTGAGTGAATGTTTTTATTCTCTCAATCTTTTGACATAAAAAAGGTATACTACTTTTGTTTTGATGAATTTAACCGTTCTCGAGATATACGCTGAAATAACTTTGCTTGCATGTGATGAATATGAAACTACTTTGACTTATTTTGAACTTCCAACATAGCATGCTTTGGAATCATGCACTATAAGTTGCCTTAGAAACAAATTTGAATAGAATTAGTTTTGACAGTTGGTAATTTTTCACATTTTTTTTGATTTTCCGTATTTTTGTCATGTACCACCATCAGCGTCACAACAAATTTTCAAAAAACTACCAACTTTCAAAACTAATTTTTCCGAAATTTGTTTCCACGGCAACTATAGCGCATGTTTCCAAAGCAAGCTATGTTGAAGTTTGAAAAAAAATCAAAATGATTTCGTATTCATCACATGCAAGCAAAGTTATTTTTGCGTTTTACTCGAAAAAGGTGAGATTTATCGCAACAAAAGAAGTATTCCTTTCTTATGTCAAAAGGTCGAGAAAATAAAAATGTTTCGTCTAAAGTCACACACAGTATAGCACAAAAAAGTTAAGACCATTCAAATCAAAGTATAGGTTCGTATGTGGCGCCATCTACAAAATGCAAAAAAACGGTGGGCAAATTTGAATTTCTCATCCCGATGAAGCCCAAATACGAGATTTTGTCTAAATATTATAAGCGTGGCTAAAGGTATTGCAAAAAAACTGCGAATAAAATGCAACTTCAACACCCTGTAACTCCGTCAATAATCAATTTTCGAAAAAATATTATGGGAAGAGGTAGCATTTATTTTTTGTCTGGAATTCTCACCTGAATTTTTTGCTCATCATTTCCGGACACACTGTATAAACAGATTTCTCCATGAGTATACTCACATCTCTCACATCAATGCACAATTTGCATACATTGACTTAAAATTTTACACCGGGTGTCCCAGAAAAAGGACATAAAGTAACAGCAGATTCCTTACAAAAAAATATACAGGGTGTTTCATTATTATTGCGAAAAAATTCAGGGTGAGTTTCCCCACTTAAAAATAATAAGAAAACCTCATATAAAGGTGTGTCCGGAAATGCTTCGTTACAGAGCTAGAGGGTGTTGAAGTTTTATTTTTATTTTTGTTTTTTCTAAATAATATTTGAACCAATGTCTATATTTCCATACAAATCGGTATTTGGGAGTTTCTTTTTATGCGGAATTCGAATTTCATCTCAGTTTGGCTCTAAGTTGTAGAGGGCGCCACCTACACTCATTTGTCCTGACATGTACAGCCATAACTTTTTTGGACGTAACCGTATGACATATTTGAGTGAAAAAACATATTTCTCCTATATTTTTATGCAAAAAAGGCATATCTGTTAGAAGTCGCTACGTGCCACCATTTTCGAGATATTTAGATTTGAAATAATGAATACATATGATAATGAAATTATGGCCGAGCATTGTGTTTCATTGATAGTGCCAAAAATACAGGATAAGTTTCCTCACTTAGAAATAAAAAGAAGATTTCATATAAAGATGTGTCCGGAAATGCTTCGTTACAGAGCTACAGGGTGTTAAAGTTATTATTTATTTTTTTTTTTCAGTTTTTTTATTTGTTTTTGTTTAAATAATATTTGCATGAAAGTTGTTGATAACATCACACACAAGTCGACTTTTATCTTTTTTACTGAAAATATGAAGCATTAATGCGTAATATGTTATAACTTCTAGCAGGTTACCTTCGCCATAATTTCAAAATCCCATGTTTTAATTATTTCAAATCCAAATACATACTTATCTCGAAAATGGTTCCACGTAGCGACTTCTAACAAGTTTGCCTTTTTTGCATAAAAATAAAGGAGAAATATGTTTTTTCACTCAAATATGTCATACGGTTACGTCCAAAAAAGTTATGGCTGTACATGTCAGGACAAATGAGTGTAGGTGGCGCCCTCTACAACTTAGAGCCAAACTGAGATAAAATTCGAATTCCGCATAAAAAGAAACCCTCGAATACCGATTTTTATGGAAATATAGACATTGGTTCAAATATTATTTAGAAAAAACAAAAATGAAAATAAAACTTCAACACCCTGTAGCTCTGTAACGAAGCATTTCCGGACACACCTTTATATGAAGTTTTCTTATTATTTTTAAGTGGGGAAACTCACCCTGAATTTTTTCGCAATATTAATGAAATACCCTGTATATTGATAGACCCCAATTTGTGTAGTCCAAAAATTGATAATAGAAGAAATACGGGATGTCAAAGCTAAATTTTAATTTACGTTTTATTTTTACTTTTTCAGTAATCAAGTTAATTTGATGAAATTTGGTGGTCTTTTCAAAACTGCATTCATATTATTGGTGAAAGTAGACTTACCCTTTTAATGAGAGAGCGTATAGGTCCTGTTATGAATGGAAAAGTGATGCCTTTGATCATGTCTTTATTGATTCCACTTTTCATCGAATTTTCTATCACGTTTTCATCTATGCTGAACGTCCATAAGGGATATGAAAAGTAAAATATATATGTGAGTAATGTTCAATTGTAACTGTTGAAAATAAAACAAAAAGAACTGTGTCTCAGATCAACCAAGATTGGATCATTATTTTAGGATCACCCATTGTTTTCTAATCATGTTTACAACAAAAATATGATATCGATAATGATAATATGACCAGTACAACTTGGCAACACTTACCTTCACCAATTTTCATCAAACTGTTGTATTTGTTGTGCCATCCATGTTCAGCATCTGAAAAAAAACAAAGTTGTCATTTTAGAAAAATATTGGGCCTTCAATAAACAAAGTTTGATTATAGATCAAGAATTAAAAAAAAATCTCAATCATGTATAAAAATGGAAAATAAATGAAGTTCCAAACGGGCATCAGATAATAAATAGAATCTAAAGTAAATTAAAAAAACGAAGTCTAAGTGAAAATAGAGGTCAGTATAGAAAAGATGATCCAACGTAGTCGATGATAGCAGACTGAAAACTATAGCCGTCACGAAAGTTGAACTGACCAACAATTCAAAATTCATGCGAGAGTACAACTACCAGTCTGAGAAAGTACCTTCAACAAAATTTGTGGACCAAAAGTGCTATTAGTAGAATGTCAGTTTAATGTTGAGAAAAGAGTTTTCTAATACAAATAAAAATGCTTTCAAAGTATTAGAAAAATCAATGTATCAGGATACTTACATGTCTTCCAATTCCATCTTGAATTGACCATCGTTCCTGACTGTGTGTACATTTGGCTCCCTGCTATGCGCAGGAACACCAAGTCCGTAAGAAATCTCAGAAAAGTTTGGTTCACCATTTTCCACTAGTTGATTAATAAACTATGTACATTAGAGGAACTATGTATTTCTCATCACAACTTACATGTTTTCCAGTAATTCCGTCCTGACCAGACCATCACTAAAAATGTACTTTTGGTTCATCCTTCTTCATATCTACGATCATTCAGTTCGCAAGAAATATCTGGAAAGTTTGGTTCATCATTTTACATTCTTTTCTCATTGTGATGATCAAAATTAATTAATCTCAGTTGCAATGATAGATTTAACATTGCTCTACATTTCATAGAAATGTAACGAATTACTTATGTGGAGATCAAATCCACAACAAAAATCTGGATCGAAAGTATTGTTTTTCCAGACATTATGTTAATAATTTTGTATTTTTTTGTTCCAGGCATCCTTCAATGAGTTCCATAGTTCAAGGTCCAAAGAAGATATCTGAAAAGATGGGTCCAACGACAACTGCTTTGTTTTGTCGCATTTAGATAATTGGATAATTTTGAAAATAATGAACATCAGAGCAAGGATGGAAATTTCAGTGGAGGAGAGTTATAGTGGGTATAACCCCACACTACCCTATGGTCTCGGACCATCTCGTGTCTGGTTTCAGATTTCTCTCCTTGGGGCCGGAACAACTGAACAGAAAAAAAAGTCATAAGAAAAGTGTACGCAGTCATGCTCCATAACAGCATCTATACTGAACTGTTGTGATGATCAGATTGCTTCAAAAATGTTGGACAACTTGCGAAATTTATTGTTGGTTGTCAAAATAAACCTATAACCTTAGAAATGTGTTTGATGACTCGTTAAACAGGATTAAATCTTTAAATTAAGGGTCCGTGATTTGCTGACCAGATAAAAGTTTAATAGGCCAAAGTGTCCCGACGGGTGATTTAAATGTTTGCAGACAAATGAATCATTGACAAACAGGTTTCAAAACAATACTTATAGAACTAATCGCGTGTTTCTTAGTTTCTCAAAAAAAAAGAGGAATGAAAATTTATAAAAATCCTGCGCTCTTTATAAAAAAAAATTTATCTTGAAGCAACGGCGGCTTCACTATAGGGTCAAATGGTCATTGACCTCCCAAATAATCAACAAGATTCCATATTTATTCACTTCAATAATATTTGTTTAAAAAAACTTCCATTTATACATCTCATAATGCGCGCACGTCATAATACCAACACATGTCAAGCGTCGCACAGATTGTTTGGGTCAAAATTCAGCTTTGACGAAAAATCGCTTGCAATTTGAATGCAATATCATCACGCATAAACGGCTGGAGGCACAGAGAGAGAGAGAGAGAGAGAGAAAAGTAATTGTCGTAAAATCAGTGTGTTAGAATAAGAAAGAATATGTCATGTTAGGCATTGACCAAGACAACTCCCACTTCGGCACGGGGTTAATTTGCGACCTACGCTCCCGTCTTCCTTCTTCATCACACATTTCGAGGGGTTGTCGAGTGATGTCAAGTCAACTGATGCTGATAGGTTTCTATTGATATTATTTTGCGGGTGGATTGTTTACATTACATCGGTAATCGGTCGCGAATTTCGTTTTTAAAATGTCGGATCCGTTGGATCGTTGTGTTATGTGTGAAATTTTGAATTTGAAAGTTAGAGATGTTTTGACATTTGAGAAACGCCTCGATTTCAAGTCAATTTCATGACTTTTGGAACGTTCTGTGATGAGAAATGACTCGAGGAATGATTCTAGACTGCATTTTATGTGTTTTTAAAAATTGAGTCTTTATATTGGTACTTTTTACTTTTTTGCGCTCACTACGATTTATTTTTATTATGTATTCGCTTTCTTTCGATGTTTTTCATATTTAAACATGAGATATTGAGTTAAATGTTAGAGGTTGGGGGCTCTTGTCATTTTTTTCGTCTTCGAATGTTTGCATTGTTCCACCGCACAAATCATATCATTTTGACCTTCCTATTGAATTAAACTCAAGCTGTCACTGTTTGAAGGCACATTCCGTAGGTATTTGGTCAAATTTGGGAAACTCTCATGGTATAGCAATTACAACTTCATCAGAGAGACTATAAATAATTATTATTGTGATTGATATATCCAATAATCTATAGAAAAATAGAATTAACAGTTATTAAAAAATGTATGATTGAAAACTAACTGAAACAGGTGCCTGTTTTAATGGTACAACCGAACCGACCCACCAATCAACGTTCAACAAGTGATGGCAGAGGTAGCGTTGCTATTGGTCGTCTATCCAGGTAGTCAAGGTGATACTTTCACCTTTGGGATTCAAAAACCGTACCGGTAGTACCTGTATGGGTGACCAATAACAAAGCTACCTACCTCTAACGTTGGTAGTTCGGCGTTGATTGGTGGGTTGGTTGGTACCTGTGCTTGAACAAACGTAAACATAATTCATCAAAATAACAGGATTAGCAGTGCAGTGGGCATATCTGATTCTGAAGAAAAAAAAAATTCTTATCAAAATAACACATAAAATAATAGAGATGAACTATGAACAATTCTTAGGTGAAGATTATAATAATGGTGAAGTAAGAAATAGACAAAATTTAAAATGGCAATAAACTAAAATGAAAGAAAATGCTACACAATACTAACTGCCCAAGTAACACATCCAAGATACTTTAGATGTATTCAGGATTTAAAAAGGTTTTAATATGTTTAATAAAATAACATCTGTTTTAAAGTTATCTTACGATAAACCAATTATTCTTCAAGTCCACTCATTCCTAAATCATGCATTTAATGCACTCCTCAAATCAAAACAAAAAACAATTCACTCCTAATGTACAATTGATCTTGAACTGATTTTAAAATACTCTAGTCACTGGTTATTATAAAACGTATTTGACTCCAAAAAGTATCAAATTGCAAAATGGTTTTGAACGATCCAGGCTTAAGCAAATAGTTTTAATATGGATATATGAAGTACTCTTGATGTATCCATTAAATATCAAGAAGACTATTTCATCTTGAGGCTAAATGTACAATAAAATTCTATATCAAGTCACCAAACATAATTGTTGCATTTTCAAGAGTACATTGGGAATAATTTGAAACCCAATTGATTTAATTTGGTCAATTTAAATGTGTGAAATGCTCCTGGTATTTTTGAAAATTGTTGTGTTATTCTGTCTACAACTCTTCGTTTGGAAAGATCAACCTATTTGTCACAAGCTATCTGCTGTACCCTGTACCATCAGTGTAGTGCGCGTTTAGATTTTCATTTCAAACTATTAATTATTTTGATTATCATATTATTATCTTTCCGCAAACTTCGTTAAAACTTGTTTGAACCTATTATGGCAAAAAAGTTTTAAAATAAAGAGTAGATAGATGACTTCAAGAGAATTTGTTCTGAAAGTGGTGAATAAAAAGATATTTCAAGTCTAGTTGGGCTTTAAGGATTCTTCAAAATCGCAAATGGTTTTAACTTAAAACGCGCCATGTTTTTTTGTTTTCTAGAAGATTATGAGCACCGCCATGTTGGACACTTTGTAACAGATAGAGAGAAAAAACATTTTATTGAAGTATATACTTTTAAAAGAAGTGGAATACAGTGTGCACAAGCATGGATTTTTACAAGGAAAGGCATTTAAGATGTTGAGATGTAAAATAAAAATGTATGAAATTTCTTGAAATATCTTAGAATATCTAAGAAATCAGCGAATTGATGGCGCTCGAGTTATTTAGAAGTATGGTATTATATTTTGTGGAAAAAGTGCCATCCGTTGGTAAATTATATGCCGGAGAACATCGCATTCAGTAACATCAGTTTTTTCTATAATAATAGTCTCAATATTATATACCGCCATTATACTTAGGTGTATGGAACTCGACAACCAACCACGCACACCAAGTTGTCCGATTGATAAATAAAATATAACCCCTTTAAGAGATTTTACACTAATTCGAAGATCATTTAGTCTGCTGCAAGTATGTTTCAAATGTAACATGTCCTGGTCAGGGTTTTATTAAATGAATTTAAAGATATCTTGGAGAACTCTTCAGGACCAAAAAATTAAAACTATACGGTTTTATAATATTTTTAAAATTAAGACTTGGAGATCCTTTTAGGATGGGCCCTTTTTGGCTAGAAGCTGCTTTATGAGAGTCCTGAGAAGATCTTTAAGCTCATTCTTTAAAACCTTATGTTTTATAACATTGTTATAAAACGTTCTTGGAGATCATAACAAAGAAACTTGTGTTACTTGGGTGGGGTGAAAACGAAATTTGAAGAGATATGGAAAATATTTTGACAAGGAAATCCAAGTTAACATATTTGATGATATTTAATAAATAGCACTGATGTATAAATAGTTTAAATCATATGGATGGGAATGATAATTCATTTCGTTTTATTTGTACTAAAATAATTGGCCCAATAAGCTTTCCAAATGTACTGATAAATCGAGAAATGGAAATATAAATTTTATTTGTTAGATCGTGAGTGAATATACTGACATACATTTATCAGTGAATCCTCCTTCTAAAAATCAACAGCAAAATAGCAAAGAAAAGAAATGATAACAGCTAAAATGTTACCATTGCAAAACCTGCATCATTTTGTTAACAGTTCTTGCGAAAAAACATGAAGCGTGAAAAAAACGAAGATCACAATAATAGCGTCAAAATCGTATTGACAACTTACCACTGGGATCCAAAAATAAATCATCTTACAATAATATCGTGTAAAAACTTTTGTAGAATACAAATTTCACAATAAACAAAAAAAATGCTTACCTTTTCGCAGTCTGTAGGAAACTTCACAGACAAAAAGATGTATTTTTCCGGTACAAGTATTGAAAAAATCGGAACGACACTCAACTCAACTTTCCCGACGACATCCCCTAGAAAAAAACATCATCATCAATCAATCTGTCAATAATAGTCAATGGATGACATAAGGCGTATTCTTTTGCAAATCTGAGCAATTATGGATTTTTTAGGCAGTATTCAGTACCAGTACGAGTAAATGCTTAAACATGCCTACTGGAATTTCCTGAAATAAACTTTTACACTTTCTTCATAAATAGCTGACAAAGATAATATTATAGGTAGTTTGTATAAGCATTTACTCTAGTTTGCAGTATGAAGACTACTGACTATTATTTGTCCCTGCATTTTTTCATTTGATCTCTTGTAAGCTCTACACAACAGATTTTTTTTAAAATAGGAACCTATCTTATTTTCCATGTTCTACCTTCATCCCAGAGATTACAAACATTTTCACGGACACCTTGTATAGATACTCCAGAATGACACGAAATCAATTTCACAATAATCGACGACTTGAAGCGAGATTGTTGTTTTTACAGGCTGACAATAAGAGCAAAAAAGAGAAAATATATTATAGAATCATTGTTGATTGGTCGAAGAACATTTTGGCAGGACCTCACTTTACAGCTCATAATGAAAACCATTCAAAACTCAGCACAAAACAAAATTCAACATTCAACCACAACGTAAACAAACGGAATCATTGAGTCACTGATGAAAAACTTAGGTTATGTTGTAATGAAATGAGCCGAGATAAACAACTAATAGATAAGTTAGTTTTAGTTAGAAAATCTTTTGAAATTTGACATATTTCTGTGAGCTTTATTGCTGGATTTGAGTGAACGTGACCTGTTAATGATACTTGGCATACATTCTTAATTATTTTTTATGCCTAAAACAAAATGTACTTTCATTATTGAATTATGCCATAGCAAGTTTTACGAAATTTACAGACCTCGCATTTTTTTTTTATTTAACAGGGCTCTGTTATACCTACTACTTATCACAGCATATAGATTACTTGATAGAAACTATAAGATAAACGATCAAAATAAAGATATGTTTTCAAGAACATGGCAATATTAACGGAAATAATTTCGCTAAGTGACTCCATACTTCTTCATCATCTCATTCTCATCCAATAGCATGTTAATTTGGCTCAAGGATACTCAAATGGTCCATCAACTGGAATTAAATCACAACAAGATGGCGATATACGACAATACCATGTTGATGTTCTAATACGTTCTATTCTTTGATTCCAGTTGTGAATGAACAACACAACCTGCCAATAGTAATGGCTAAGCTTCAGATTTTGTACAACATCATGGGGGCGGCCATATTGGAATTTCGTGGAGGTATTTTTATGTTGGCAATAGTTATAAGCCAAATTCAATGTGGATGGTGGCATAATATTTCCGCTTGGCAAGCGAAAATCTGTCACTTCCACTTCGAAGTGAAATTTAATGTAACTTCTGTAGGATATGGTTTTAGTTTTTGAATTTGGATCACAAATTTGATTTAACAAGCAGTGCAACTACCTATGCGGGAGGGTGAGATTTGGTAGTTTTTAAATTGTGACGGAGTAATCCATATGATTCGTTTTGAACTACATATTATAAAAAAATTATGGTTTTTGTCAAGGGCTGCAACAATTCCCATAACAGAGCAGGTATTTTTTTGTCTTATCGTAGGTAATAGGTGTTATATTTATAGATATTCTGTTATCATTTAGATCGTCGCATGGTAAATGAACGTTAGTGGCTTCATTCCAAAAAATAGGTTTACCTAGGTATCAATCTATCCATAAGAAATAAAGATCCTATTGAAAAGTTGGTTGGTTTGAACTGTTGAAGCATTCTACGGGTCCGGACTAAAATCGGGCGACGTGATTACGGAACACGTCCAACACCAGCTATTGTCATTCGTCGCTGGAAGACGATAAAATAATAGGTGTTAGGTGTGTTTGTTATGCTCCACTAGTGCACACTTTTCTACACTACAACACATAGTCTGGCTTTGTTTGTGAGATGTTTGTCTGTTTTTCAGCATAGAATATCTTTACTAGTTCAGTAAAGATATTCTATCCAAACAAACAGACAAACATTTCACAAACAAAGCCACACTGAGTGTTGTAGTGTAGAAAAGTGTGCACTAGTGGAGCATAACAAACACACCTAATATAAATGGAATGAGTTGATTGATTGAATTCATTACGTCTGTGAGCCAATTTTTAATAAAAATCATTCAAAAACGAATCAAGTTACAATCCATCACACAACACCAACTAATAGCAATAGGTATGACCATGTTATGCAAAAGTAGCGATAATTACTAGGTTTGAACATTATAATAAACTTGTATGAGCGAGTCGTGACAAAGTTTTATCAATTTATCAATGTTTTATAATGCTCATTTTGTTTAAAACAAAAGTTATTTCAAAACAAACATGATTAAATTAAATTTCCCGCTTTTTCAATGCTACCAACATAAATATACCTCCCCTCCAAGAAAAAAGCAATATGGCAGCCCCCAGTGTGTTGTACATTTCTTAACATGGTATTAGCAGTCCATTTTATATTTAAGTCCGTGATGAACAATAACAATATTCTACAATGAATGGTCAATCAAAAAAGAAACCGGACGCTTCGAAATTGAAGAAGACCCACGTGCCCATGCCCCCGCCAGCAAAAAAAAGTCCAAGACGAAGTTCAAGTTTACAGCCCGAAAAAAAGCTTACTCCATGTCCCGCAGATAAGGATAAGTTGGCTGTGTTGGACCTTCCTGCGAGCGAGCGTGCAGTTAATAACGAAATAGAAGGTCTGGACTTATCCATAGTCACTATGCATGAAGAAGACAAAGCAATGTTGGATCACGCATTAGAATTGATGGACGATAGCGTGGATTTGAGTGGCGTTGAGCCATCAAATTTCCAAATAGACATGCCACTGGAGAAAATGATGAGGAGATATAGAGTTACTCATCGGGACAATTTCCAGTGATTTTGCACTTTGTTTGATTTATCAAATAAATATTTTGTGATTCGTTTTAGTTTTTGTAAAAAAATCCATATTTCCTTTGAAGATCCTAGGTAGTAGTAAATGGAGTCTGGATTGACAAGAGAATGCGTTCGTGTTGAAAATATCGGCATGATTGTTATGTTTATAAGACAGTTTTTAATAGTTTTTGAGAAATTTCTTTTTGGATGCATATAGGTATCTCAATATCGTTTTTTTTATTCAGTATCAATTTTTGTACCCAACGCGTTAGCCACCCTGTTCTGTTGATAGAGACTTTTTGCACCTCTTAAGGTTAACGTTATTCTGAGCATGCGCAGAGATGGTTATTTTTAAACAGCTATGTTGCCGGAATGTGTAAAATTAAATGAATACCTATTACTGCTAATAATCAATTTTGTTAGAGCAATTGATCAAAATATGATGCAGTTAACACATTTACATGACAATAAACGATCGCAAAAACAAAAAAAAGGATGTTTTAAATACAAAAAAATTAAACTGGTGCAATATTTTCTTTTAAGTAGGTATGTCATACTTTTGCGGATTGATTTACTCAACAGTGTGACACACCACACCTGGTCACGAACTCAACTACGAAACCCAACCTAATCTTACTTTTTTGTTTCTGACGTATGATATGAATATTTTTGTTGTTCAGGCTACCTACCACAAACTAATTTGTGTTGGTCTGGATAATTCAAAAATAGTCGGAAGTGAACTCGTTTTTAGTTCTGGTGCAGTGTGGTTCAAAGTGTGTGTTTTTTGTTTTTTGGATATTTTTATGGATTCCCAATGAAAAATGTCCACGATCTGACATATTTGACAACGGGGGTAAAACATTTCGTGTTTCTCATCAAATCAAAGGTTTTTCCAATAATTTGAATATCTTTCTCAATGAATTAAGTTCAAATAAGCCTTGAATTTGTTCAGTGATCAATAATTGTGAAAATAATAAAGGGCAGGTCAAGGAAAAAAACATTGTTAACAATTAATGAAATCGAAAATTTTACTCTTCGCTTAAGAAAGGAAAGACAAATGACAAACTAACTTCGAAGAGCAAAATGTTCTAAAAACAATGAAAAAAGCACTAAAAACAACCGGACCAACCCAATGACAATTCAAAATTCAAACAAACAATACTTTGTTGATGAACCCTAGATGTTCTGTCAAATGACGTCACATGGGGATGGGCATCCCCAGAGCCGTCTTGATTGTAATACAAGCCATGAAGTAACAATTGCAACGTCGCATCTAACGTCAACAGTGGTCAAAATTTTACATTGATTGAAGGGGCTTTTTTTGAAAATTAAGGTATATTACGATTACGAGATACAAAAATTGTTCAATGAAACTGTAATTTGAAAGAATAACCTATATATTATCGCAACAGGTATGATGTTCATCACCTCATGACGTAAAAATTTACATAAAACATATCCGAACCTAACAAGAGTTTTATGATTTGTTGGAAAAAAATATCAATTCTAAACAATAAAACATCAAAACTAACTGATAGGTAGACGGTTACAGATTTTGGGATGTTATTGAAGCAGTTTCTGGAGTACTGGAGTTGATAATAATGTTCAAAACTGATTAACCAAAAAGCACTATCTACGTCGCCATGCATATTGTTTTTCCAAAGTGAAGGAAACTTACTTCAGGGCTTGTATTACAATATAGACGGCTCTGGCATGCCCTATTGTGAGAATTTATTTTATATCTTTATAAGAAACAGATTACCAGCGAAATAATCAATTAACAAGAATTAATAACGAGAACTTTTCATCATAATATTCAATGTTCACGAAACAAATAGGTAGGTATATGAAGTGAACAAGCTATTGACTTTTGAGAATATTGGGTTAGTTTATTTTCCGTCATTAGCTTCGCCTATTGCGCAGAAGCAAGATAACGAATAATAAATGAAAACGTGGGGCAGAACCTCTGTTAATAACGGATGAAGTAAATGTCATTTTATATAAAGTTAACCATAGGTGCATAAAGTCTCTAATCTATGTAGATTTTTAATTTTTGGTCAAAAATTTGAAATATCTATAGTTATATCTGGATTCTCGTCCAAAAAATGAAGTTGTTTATCTTCAACCACTTCCAATTAAATCAAAACTACCTTCTAAAATTGAATACAAATTTATTTGGAACGAAAAACACACTTTAGTTTAAATGAAACCCAAAAAATGTCTCTATCTTAAATCTCAATATCACTGATATTATTTTCAAAAACTTCTTCAACAGTTTGAAACCCTTTACATTGATCCCCTTGGAATAGGAGATTCTCAAAAATGTCAACAATACTTAAATAAAAAAAAATGGTTATTGGAATTGCTGAGTAAAACTGATCTCTTGACGTATTTACGTGCGACGCACGCTTTTTGAGAAAAAAAATATGTGTATACCGCTTTAAAGTAGTATAAAGCATCATAATATTATGGTTTCTGCATATCAAACCGGTTTTTGAAAAAACAATAGAAAATCAGGTTTTCTTTCTTCAATGTTTCCTCAACATGAAAGTTAATGACTCCTTTCATATGCAGAAATTATACAGTGTGTAAAATTTCTGCCAAATGGAAGATTCGATAACACTTAATTTCGAAAAAACGCTTGGGCACGTCGGTCGTCTGATATTTTTGGTTGTGCATTTTTTCCAACAAAAACTTTTTATACAGGGCGGGTCATATCTATAGTAGTGACTAATAGCAAATTTCTTTTTCAATTTTTCAATTGTTTAGAAAATTCTAGACATATTTCATGTACAATATCTAAAGCCCATCTTTAACTGTTTTAGAAATATCAAGTGTTTCCAGATTTATTGTGATCATCATTATTACAAAAATTAGAATAATTTATTCCAGAAATTCGTTGGAACACTCTCCAAAATTAATAGGTACTACCCAGGTAGTGATACTGTTTGTTTCTTGAGAATGTAGAACGAATAAATACTGACAACTACTACTGATGTCATATGCAGTCAGACAATTTTGTAATAATAATTCCATATCAGTAAATAGGACCGCTGAAGTGGTTTTCACTTACTTTGACTTTGAGAACCGTATTGACTGTGTTCTAGCGAATCTCTTTAATCAAATAGTTTAGTCAAGATCCTAAAAGGCTAAAAGTTTAGGTTTTAATTTTTGCAATCAATCTGGAAACACTTGATATTTCCAAAAAAAAAGGTATACGATTTCGTTCATGAAATGTCTAGGGTTTTCTAAAAAATTCAAAAAATCGATTTTGCTGGTAAAAATGCGCGACTGAAAATATCCATTATTGACGTGTCCGAGCGTTTTTCCGAAAACGATTCAATTTATTTGTTTTGTTATCGAATTTATTCCATTTGGCTGATAAGCTCTATAAGGGTACATGTTATAGTGAATGTGTGATTGTACAGGGTGATTCATTTTCAGAGTCAGGGTGCCATTTCTCGTAAACTATTCATCGTAGAGGCTTGCGGCAAAAAAATTTATTACTAAAACGGCCAAGAGAAAAACCTGGAAAATATGTTCAAGTTTCTGAAATGGTCGCTAGGGGGCGTAACAACCAACACTAAGTAGAAAAATATGATTTTTATGGAATTTTGTCCGATGAAAATATATCGATGACCTCATTTTCTGATCGGTATAGCGAATTCCGGTATACTGATAACAGACGGTATAGCTACCGGTACATTCCAGTATAAAAGGCATACCGCTATATCTTTTATCGGTATGAATACCGGAACACCGGCGCAATACCAAATACCGGTTCAAAACTCTTCATGCCGCATACTGATATGAGACCGTAGCGTTTTTCTCAATCGGTATATATAGCGAGTTCCGGTAGACTGAGAACAGACGATATAATTACCGGCACCTTCAGGTATAACAGGTATACCGCTATACCTTTTTTCGGTATGAAAAGCGCAAAACCGGTATGATGCCGATACTTTTCAATACCGAATACCGGTATACAATTTCTCATACCGCACAGACCTACAAAAAAGGTCATATTCAACTGGATAACTCAGAATGTTAAAATTCCGAGTTATCCATAGTTGTTGCACTAAGGGGACGATATTCTCTGAACTATGTATTTATATATTGCATATAATTAGTTATGTAAAAAAAACCATTTTTTTATTTTTATTTTTTGAAAAAATGTACCGATACTGTGCTTTGTTATAGATAAAAGTTACAATAATCAAGAAAGGTACACAGCAATGCGCACAGTATCTACAAATAATATTTTCAATTTCGTGAGAATAATAACCATTCAAACGTGATTAGGTTATTCTACATGTTTTTTTGTGAACATTTTCGATATTAAGATTAATAAAATATTTTTCTTTACAATACACAGTAACTGGCACATACTGTGTAACGGATAAGTTTTTGCAAAACGTTTAACAATCGTGTTGACTCCAATAACCAGTAACTACTATAAACTGTATTTTTTTCAATTTGTAGTGTTGGAAAATGTTACTTGCTGGGTTTTGGCTTGGAGTTCCAAAAATATTATTGTAGATACTTTGTTCGAGTAAAAATTTATGTCCGTTACTATAAAAGAGTTATTAGTTATTTTGAGTAGCGCGATAGATGCAGAATAAACACATAAACTTAATATCTACTTGCGGGCTGAAAAACGCATGTTTGATAAAAATGTGGGATATTGTGCTTTGGAATGTGGCAGAAGCGTTCGTCGAACGAAAAAAAGTCAAGGGATCCATTTTACTCAGTAATGAAAAACCAGTTCATTAAGAAAAAAAAACATGGGAGTATCATTTTCTTCGATTAAAATATTCAATGAGTCCTTTGCGCACGGACGCCACTGGTGAAAATAGAAAAATACTTTTCAATCCAAAATTGTTCTCATATGGATTGTAGGTACCCACCAAATTTAGTCAAAATACAGGGTGTTTACAATTTAAACAGCAAGAACTCGTCAAAAGAAGTTCATATACCAAAAATCACCCATAAAAAATTTGTAAAATGAAAGTAATCGTATTTAAATAAATAATAATTTTACTTCCCACAGATTTTGATATTTTCGACCACTGCCATGTAATTTTGCTGATAATGAATATTTCCAATTTTTCAAATAATAATTACATATTTATAACTCTCTTATTTTGAAACATTCATATGGATGATTTTTGGAATATCACTTTTTTTTTACGAGTTCTACAAGCTGTAAAAAACTTTGAAACTCCCTGTATAGAAAGCGGTTTTCATGAAATCGGAGAGATATCTTTTGTTTATATTTTCAACTACCTGTATATCAAAAAATAATCGATTGTGGACCTACATTTTTCAAGAACCCGAAAAGTTCTGCGCCAATCCAGCTTAAATTTTGGTATTTATAAAGGGTGACCCAGTTTTATCTGAAAATATTTGTAATTCGGATTCTTTTAATCGAAACAAACAATTTTTATTTTATCAAAACTTGCTCTGTGAAATGACACATGTCAAAATTGGATCCAAAAGGTTTGGTGGCCAGTCCGTTCTTATCCCTACAATTTGAAATATTGACTTTACTATTGTTTTATGAGTCTTTATGGCCAAAACATTCTAAAATTTCATCCAAAGTAAGAAGTGAAAAATTAAATCGATGAAAACCCTTTTAGGGCTCTGTATCTGCCTTAGGGGGCACTTAAAAAAAAGTGTTGATAAACTAGTTATTTTGACCTTCTCTATACACTCCTGAAATTATGCCATATACTTACCGGACACCCTGTATAATTCTTCACTTTTGTAAAACTGAGTGTATTGTATTATGAACCTCTTTTGTAATTTTCTTGGTTGCTTAATATTTTAACATCGAAGTATTAAATATGTATAATCATGTGTAGTGATAATAATTCAAATCTTTATTAATCTGAGAATTCAAAACTCAAATGGTCATTGACCTTCCAAAAAATCATCAAATTTTCATATTAATTTACTTTAAAAAAATTAAAAAAAAAACCATTGATACATCCCATAATGCGCGCACGTTATGATACCAAATAAAAGCTCCCCCCCAACATATCTCAAGGGTCGCACAGATTTTTTGGGTCAAAATTCAGCTTTGACGAAAAACCGCTTGCAATTATTTAAATGCAATATCATCACGCATAAGCGGCTGGAGGCACAGAGAGAGAGAAAAGTGATTGGCGTAAAATCAGTGTGTTAGAATGAGAAAAAATATGTCATGTTAGGTATTGAGCAAGACAACTCCTACCTACGTTTTCGAACGTCTTTCTTCTTTGTCACACATTTTGAGGGTTTGTCGAGTAATGTCAAGTCAGCTGATGCTGATAGATTTCTATTGATTTTATTTTGTGGGTAGATTGTTCAAATCGGTAATCGGTCGCGGATTTCGTTTATAAAATGACGGATCCGTCTGATTGTTGTGTTGTGTGTGAAATTTTGAATTTAAAAGACGGAGATGGTTTGACATTTGAAATATGCCTTGATTTCAAGTCAATTATATGACTGTTTGAACTTTCTATAGGTATTGAGAAATGACTCGAGAAATGATACTAGACTACATTTTATGAATAGAGATGAGTTTTTAAAAATTGCCGAGTCTTTATACTGGTGCTTTTTACTTTTTTGCGCTCAGTACGATTTATTTCCATTTTGTATTTGCTTTTCTGCAATTTTTTTTTAAATTTAAACATGAGATATCGCGTTAGATGTTAGAGGTTGGGGGCTCTTGACATTTTTTTCGTCTCCGAATGTTTGCGTTATTCCACCGCAGAAATCATATCATTTTGACCTCCCTATCGAATTACCCTCGAGCCGCCCCTGCCAAAATGTTATCAAGCTATTTAATTTTCAAGTGACAATTTGCACATTTGTTGAAAATATGAAAAATATAAAGATTAGTAAGTACTGATGCCATTATTTCCAAAAAATCAACCTTTGATTTGTATTAATGTAGTAATAACTGATTAAAGAACACTAAACAACGTTCATCAGTCATCCTGCGACGTCACAAAATTCATAATTTATCTCCGTCCGACGTATATGTCTGTTATGAGTTCAAATCCTCCTCCATTTAAAAATTTCGAAATTTGTTTTTTTTTCGTATCGTCTTCTTTAATTATTCCTTTTCTTACCATCACCTTGTTTGATCAAGAGCATGTAGTCACACATCACAACTCCAGTGTTTGTTTACGCGGCAAAATAGCTACCTGAAAAATACCAACTTCCCGAAACCAAGCTTCCGTGGGAGTAGTGGAACAACTCCGGAGGTCCAAGGCATGCTTTCTGGACCACCTAACGAGGGAATTTCAGGTTTTCCAAGCAGAAATATGATTCTTAGTCATAGCCAAGTGGCAATCAAAATTCTTGAAACCTGCCACTCTGGGATCACCACATCCTCCATAGGAATCTGCTGAATCCACAATTCATCTATACAGGGTGTAAATTGAGTACAAGTTAACATTTGAGTTTCTTGTCATCATTTTTCCCAGTATTCCAAATGTTGGTCCAATTATTGCTCAACTCAGAAAACAAGTCGTTGTGGACCCATGTTAAAATGAACTTTTTGTCTTAGAATTAGTCAAAGATTTACCCCTTGAGATGTTTACAAGTATTCCAGTTTTCATAGACTTTCTTTTTTCCACTTCCAAAATTATGTTGCTCATGAGAACAAACTCAAATCGAAAATCATTTGCACTTGCCTAAGAGTGCAAACTCTCCAATACCATAACCATTAAAAGCGAAAGAAGAAATCAGAATCTATTGTCTCCAGAAGATAAACATTGCTATTAAGTACAAATTTAAATGTTTTGAAAATAAGTGATTAAATAATATAGCATCCACTGGAGAGCAATTTTCGTCAGCATCCCAACAGTTCTAAATCCCATCTTCGTTACCAATATTTGTTGAGCTTGAGGGGCGCTCATGGTCAGACCGATCAGACTCACCGTTTTCAGCTCGAATCTAAAATATTATATTTTTTGATTAAATTGGTAAAAAATTCTTTCAAAAACCTTGTCGATTTATGAAAAAATATGGACACAAATTATTAATTGTTGAAGGATAACTGAAGCTACAAAACCGTTGACTGTCAACATTTAGATGAAGACACCTTGACAAAAAGCAAAATTGGGAACGGGATTGAACAGTATAAACCATCAATAACTTGATTGAATCGAATGAGACATTTGAAAAAGCTAATGGATATTTTACAGAACCACCAGCAACAGAGTTTGGCATGGTAGAAAAATGACGGGCTGGATCAGTAATGGATCTCAAATGTGTCTGATGTGAGGCAGATGTTTGATGGAGAAGTATTGGGGGTCTAGGGTCAAAAATGAAGATCACATGGTAGCCATATACCGGTTCCGGAAGTGATGTGATGTAATATGTGATCCTGCAAATTGGCAAGAAGAAGTGTGATAGTGTTGAGGTTGGCTGTCCAACAAATGTAAAAACTGGATTATGGTTGTTTGTAAATATTTTCGAAGCCTGTAAAGTTAATTGAATAGAATCTGGTACAGTTATCAAATTTTTGACGCTTAACTGTCTACTCAATAAATAGAAACTCAATATTAGGTCGTTAATTCTTCTGAATAGTGTTCATACGCTGGAAGAGTACATTGATTACATTTCTATTTGGTGATATTTTTTTCATTTTATAAAGAATATTCTTATACTAGTTAATGATACTGATTTTTGTTTGTGTTCGAGATGATAAAACGATTTGTAAGAACCTATATAGCTTACACAGGGTGTTACAAATTGGAGTGTATGCCATGGGCATCTTCACTTTTTTGTTGTTTTCATTTTTTTTTTCACTTCTTTCAGACCTGGAGCTTGAAGCTTCTGTAGTCAAGTCAAAAGTGATTATTATTATCATGAATACGATGCGCACGACACTTTCTGAAAGGATCAACAACTTTGGATGTTGATAACTCTCGTATTAATCTTCTACACTATTTCAAAATGGCAAGTGTGACATTTATCATTATTTTCAATAAGCACAGAGTTATTCAAAGATTAATTCAGAAAGCTGGGTTCGTATTTGAAAAAAAAAGTTGAGGATGGTTGCTACAACTCGAGACGTCGAATTTCAATTTCGATCGTGCTACTTTGAAGAGCAGAAAAAGTGGCCATGAAAATGTGTCATTCGTTTTCAATTATCTTTTGAAATAAATTCAGTACAAAATAAAAAAGGATTTCAGAAAAATCAAATGACGCAACTTTGCGTCCATTTAACCGACCCCTTTATACAATCGCTGTATAAAGTGCTCAAAAAGGTTACCAGATGCACACAATGTTATTCAAAAAACAATTTGTGATAAAATTTCCAAGTCCATTTTTCTCTAAAATGCTGAGTCACAGCGATGTACAGGGTGTCCCATTTTGGGTACTTTTGCAGTATATCTCCGTTATTCTTATAGATAGAAAGTTGCAGTTTTCGCGACAGTTTGCTTCTTTTTCGTGAAACTAAAGATGCCGTAAACAAAATTTTCATAGCCCTTTTAGTTTTAAAGATACAGGGCTAAACTGAAAATGTTGCATTTTAAGGTACCCCTCGTATCTTAACTATCAAATAAGTTATGGAGAATGTGAAAACTGTTTCTCATATAATTTATCCCGTAGAACTCGATTCTGCCCTCGAAATTAGTGTACAGGGTCAGGTCAAAAAGTTATTGGACCCAACTTTATTTTTTTCAAAAAGTGGATACTGTTATATATTTTTGAAAAGGTGAAAAAAAGACAAATCTTACGGACTATAAATATACAGGGTGTTTAATTCAAAAAAATCAAGTTGAGTCCGATAACTTTTTGACCTGACCCTATACAGGGCTTTTCACTTAAAACTCCGCACGTCAATATCTAGGAAACGAATAGGAATATTTGATTTCTGTAAAAAGTAGTCAATGTATGGGGTCGAGTAGTTATTTTTCACAGTTAAAAAAATTCGACGCCTACCAAGAGTGAAGCGTCGCGACGCATCGAAAACATCAATCGATTGCAGGGACTTTGAAATTACGCGCATGCAAAAGTACAAGTTATTTATAAACTTTTTTGTTATACAGTCGAACTCATTTATTCTACTCAGTTTTGAGATATACAGTGTGTCCAAGATAAGGATGTCTATCATGGGGATGTTGAAAACCGTGAAAGACACAAGGTCGGTTGAATGGAAGCAAAGTATTTTGATGCTTAACAAAATGCCGTTTCAAAAGCCAAGAAATTCCGACGAAGTCCGAAATTATCCGAAAAAAACCAAAATGTTTCAAAATTGTTTTTATTTTTTTCTGACCACATTTGAAGAGACATTTTGAAATGAATGGAACTTCTTCATTGCCACTTTTTGCCCTGTACAATATAGCGTTATTAAATTGAAGAACCGACGTTTCGTCTATGCACAGCCATCATCAACTTTGTTTTTTTAAATACGGTCCTGGATTTTTTATGACGGACGAAACGTCGGTTTTTCAATTTAATAACGCTATCTCGTAAAGGGCAAAAAGTGGCAATGAAGAAGTTCCATTCATTTCAAAATATCTCTTCAAATGTGGTCAGAAAAAAATGAAAACAATTTTGAAAAATTTCGTTTTTTTTCGGATAATTTCGGACTTCGTCGGAATTTCTTGGCTTTTGAAACGGCATTTTGTTAAGCATCAAAATACGCAGCTTTGCATCCTTTTAACCGACCTTGTATCTCTCACGGTTTTCAAGATCCCCATGATAGACATCCTTATCTTGGACACACTGTATATCTCAAAACCGAGTAGAATAAATGAGTTCGACTGTAAAACAAAAAAGTTTGTAAATAACATGTACTTCAGCATGTGCGTAATTTCAAAGTCCCTGCAATCGATTAATATTTTCGATGCGTCGCGACGCTTTACTCTTGGTAGGCGTCGAATTTCTTTAACTGTGAAAAATAACTACTTGACCCCTTACATTGACTACTTTTTACAGAAATCAAATATTCCTATCCGTTTCCGAGATATTGACGTGCGGAGTTTTAAGTGAAAAACCCTGTATACTAATTCCGAATCAAATTTAACGGGAAAAGTTATATAAGAAACAGTTTTCGCATTTTTCATAACTTATCTGATAGTTTAGTTACGAGGGGTACCTTAAAATGCAACATTTTCAGTTTAGCCTTGTATATATCTTAAAAACTAAAAGGGCTATGAAAATTTTGTTAACGGCATCGTTAGTTTCACGAAAAAGTAGCACACTGTCCGAACCGCAACTTTCTATCTATAAGAATAACGGAGATACCCCGCAAAAGTACCCAAAATGGGACACCCTGAACCTTATTTTTGTAAAAAACGTGAAAATTTTAAATTTTGTTGTCAAATTCAACGTCCAAATAAATTGGGCCCCCTGGATTACTCACTCATAAAGGTGGTGAAATATCAAGTTTCTGTTCATTAAATAGTTAAAAAAAAAAGTTCCTATTCCGGATATTATTCAACTATTTTAGCAGGTATCGAAGATATAACATATACAGGGTGTCGGGAAATGATGAGCAAAAAATTCAGGTGAGGATTCTAGACGAAAAATAAATGCTTCCGAAAATTGATTATTGACGGAGTTACAGGGTGTTGAAGTTGCTTATTATTTGCGGTTTTTTTGTTATACCTTTTGTCGCGCCTATAATATTTTGAGGAAATCTTTTATTTGGGGCTTTTTCGAGATGAGGAATTCAAATTTGACACCCGTTTTCTCGTATTTTGTAGAGGGCGCCACATTTTTTGTGCTACACTGTATGCGACTTTTGAGTGAATATTTTGATTCTCCCAATTTTTTGACATAAAAAAGGTGTACCACTTTTGTTTCGATAAATCTAACCGTTTTCGAGAAAAATGCTAAAATAACTTTGCTTGCATGTAATGAATACGAAATAATTTTAATTTATTTTTCACCCAACATAGCATGCTTTGGAAAGATGTACCATAGTTGCCGTAGAAACGAGTTTCGGGAAAATGAGTCATGAAAGTTGGACATTTTTGGAAAATTTGATGTTACGCTGATGGTGGTAAATGACAAAAATACTAAAAATTAAAAAAAATAAAAATGTGAAAAATTACTACCAAAACTTCATCTGATCAGATTTGTTTCAACAAAAACTTATAGCGTATGATTCCAAAGCATGCTATGTTAAAAGTTGGAAATAAGTTAAAATAATTTCGTATTCATCACATGCAACCGTCATTTGCAACAAGTTATTTTAGCGTATTTCTCGAGAACGGTTAGATTTATCGAAATAAAAGTAGTATACCTTTTTTATGTCGAAAGGTTGGGAGAATGAAAATATTCACTCGAAAGTCGCATACAGTGTAGCACAAAAAAGTTAGGACCATTCAAATCAAAGCATAGGTTCGTATGTGGTGCCCTCTACAGAATGCGAAAAAATGGTGTGCAAATTTGAACTCCTCCTCCTCAAAAAGTCCTAAATACAAGATTTCGCCTCAATATTTTGAGCGTGGCGAAAGACATGGCCAAAAAACTGCCAATAAAATTTGAGTTTAACACCCTTTAACTCCGTTAATAATCAATTCTCGAAAAAAATTTTATAGAGAAAGGTAGCATTTATTTTTGGTCTAGAACGCTCCACTGATTTTTTGCTCATTATTTCCGGACACCCTGTATAACAACGAAGAAGTTATGGATCTTATTTTATGGCGTAGAATAGATATTCAAAATATTGAAGTCAAATTTACAGACATCCTGTATAGAATTTTTAAATCGAAAATCGCCAAGTTTGACGTCAAAAAGGAAATTTTGGTTGAGTGTTTTTGAATTTGTTACAAGCAAATAAGATTGGAGCAGTGATATTTGGTTGAAAGAGAGTGGATTTAACTCGAACCATATTCATTTTTGACAAGGTTAGTTGATTCAAGTGTACAATTTATGCTTCAATATATTTTGAGGTTATGCTGCTTGCTTACCAACGTACTTTGAAGAAACAACATCAAGCGTTGTAGTATAATCCCACTTTTTCACATACACGATGTACGATGTTAAAAGAAACAATAATCGGTATGTGCAACAGAAAGTTGATCAATGGAAAAAACCTTACCTGACGCTTCATTAGAATATCCAGCTCTTCCAGTATAGTTTCCTTTTCCTGTTCGATAACCGTCTTCAATGGACGTGTGCCAAACAGTCTGAAACTGTGACGACTGACAGTAAGTACCACGATCTGTCCATTTGTGAGCCTTACGTACTCGGCGACATGTTTCTGAAAATCGAATAATACTCAAAATCTGGAGCAACCTTTAAGATATGAAGATATTCGTTGATTTTCGAAAGAATACGTCATTTCAAAAGTTTGAAACTGAATAAACAAAAATCTGGGATGTAACTTAGATTTGTTAAAATTTAAGTGGAATGGAAATTTTTAGCCAATTTCAAATCACGATATTTTCGAAAGGAAAAGAGATATTGAGTTGCGGTCTTCGGAAGGTGCAGCTTGACCAATTCTTCGAGAACACCTACATGGTTGGAGCGGTGTATTTCTTTTATTCATCCACCTATACAGGGTGGAAAACTTCAAACCCTGAAAAAAAAATCCTTATTTCCTTGCATTCTATACAGTGTTGAAAGAAGAACCTCAACTCAAAAAACACCCTGTATACAAAAAAAAACGTAAGCATGGCAAAATCTCATATGGTATTCAGATTTTGCCATGCAACAAAATGGCTTTTACTTCTTTAAACGAAAACCATCGTACGAAAAAAAAAATCAACTTCAAAATAAATAAGTAATTCAAAAGTGATGATTATAAGAAAAAACAGTGGCGTACTATTTTTTCTTTTAAATCAATACAAATCTTGTTCGAACGCCACTGGTAGAAATCTCTTAATAACTCCAACATCCAAAAATGTTATTTGATGGTCAAATAAAGTGTACCAAATTTTGTGGAAATATCTGGAATGATATGGTGATTTTTTCTTGAAACTTCAACACCCTGTTCCTCGGAAACGAAGCATTTTCGGAAATAATCTTATTTAAAAATTTTTCTCATTTTCTTGCAGTCTATACAGTGTTAAAAGGAATGTATCAACTTAAAAATAGCCCTGTATATTTTCACACTAGTTCATGATCTTGAAAAATAATTGTGTACAGGGTGGGCAACTAAGAATGCGAGATACTCTATCTGGACAACTTTTTACCATATAGATGCTTGCGGTAAAAAATTCTACCACTACGGCCAAGATAAAAACCTGGAAATCTTTTTCAAGTTTCAAAAAGGGATACATTTTTCTATTAAAAAAAAAACAAAAAAATTTGAAAAAAAAAAAAATCATCAATTTTTTTGTTTTTTCTTGTTTTTTTTTTCAATTTTTTTATAGAAAGATGTCCTATTTTCTTTCAAAATATATAAGAATGGATATACCACTACATTGGATTTCTTAAGGAAAAACTCTAAAATACGCTACCATTTCAGTTAACGCCATCTAGCGGCGACGGCGAAGGACAAAAATTCAAGACCAAATATGCATTTTGTAGCGCAGATAATGCGCTTCCATATGAGCCTAAATTCGTTCAAATCGGTCAAGCGAAACGGGAGAGATCTCCGTTTGTTTAAAAACATAATTGAATTTCCCCCACCACTTTAGATAGAGAAAAAATGTTTCAGACAAAAAGTGTAGTTAGTAAATATAAAAATAGTATCATCGATATATTCTCATTTGGCAAAATTCTATAAAAATCCTATTTTCTTCTTGGTGTTGGTTGCTACGCCCCCTAGCGACCATTTCAGAAACTTGAAAATACTTTACAGGTATTTCTCTTGGCCGTTTTAGTGTTAAAGTTTTTTGCCGCAAGTTTCTACGATGAATAGTTTCCCTGATTCAGTATACCTCAAATTCTTAGTTGCCCTCCCTGTACATATATTTTTTTTAAGTGGCTTGTTTACCTTGGTCCCCCAAGCGCTTCAATTCGTGAAAACATGAAATCAGTAATAAAATGCACATTTTTAATAAACAAATCCACAAAGTGACCAAACATTTCTTCTGAATAAGAGCAGATTCCAGGTATGGTAAATATTTCTCGTGATGATTAAATAACGAAAACTCACTTTGATTCTCCTATAGAGCTTTCTTTCAACAGATGGGTCTGTTTCTGGTACTGATAGCTGTTGGGGAAGCGGTTCCAGAACTGGAACAATCTGAACGTTCTGCTCCTCTTGTTGAGGTTGTACGTTTGGAGCAGGCAGCGGTTGTGAGCCTTGCGGTTGATTGTTGTCTGACATTATTTTGCGTTGTGAGTTGTCTTAATGTCTGCAAAAGATCCGGCAAGATTGGAATGATTTTTGTTATGAAAATGGGGTTCTTGAAAACATTAGGAATCCACGTATTTTGTACTTTTTGAAGGCGAGTTTGGTAAATTATGCTTCGTTTAACTATTCTGAAGAAAAGATTTTTTCATCAGAACCTTTTCCAAAAATTTCGATTTGTTCCAGTTGTGGGTCATTGAAATGGACAATTTCTGTTGTTCTCGTGTACTACAGTTCATCTCGTAACCACTAAAGAAGTTAAAACAAATAGTTAAGCAGGAAAAATAAATTTTAAAAATTTGATTTACAAAACTGATCGCACCGAAGTCGATATCTACAATATCTGGCCAATATGTCAAGATTGTCAAGTCACTACTCACTAATCAACGACCAAGAATGATAAACACACGCTGTGTTGCGAAGTTGATGCTGGGAGAAATGTTTTCCATATTTTTGTCTGTAGCGGATGAAGTTCTGGTTAGATTGGGTTCGTTTTGGTCAAAGTGGGTCAGTTTGAGTTTGATTTGGTTAGATTGGGTTAGTTTGGGTGAGTTTTGGTTGGATTAGGTTTGTTTAGGTAGGATCGGGTTAGTCCTGGTTAGATCGGGTTAGTTTGGGTTAGTTTTGATTAGATTGGGTTAGTTTTTTCAAGCTTGAGTAAGGTTTGGTTAGTTTAGGTTAGGTCGGGTCAGTCTTGGTTAGATTGGTTAAGTTTGAGTTAGTTTTGGTCAAATTGGGTGAGTTTGAGTTTGATTTGGTTGGATTGGGTTGGTTTTGGTAAGTTTGGGTTAGTTTTGGTCAGATTGGGTTGGTTTTGGTTAATTCTGGTTGGTATATGTTAGTTTTGGTTAGATTGGGTCAGTCTTGGTCAGATTGGATTAGTTTTGGTAGATATGGTTTAGTTTTGGTGAGTTTTGGCCAGATTGGTTTCGTTTTGGTCAGATTTACCTATTGGGTCAGTTTGAGTTTGATTTGAGTATGCTTCAGTTGGATTGGGTTAGTCCTGGTTAGTTTGCGTGAGTTTTGTGTGAATTGGGCTAGCTTTGGTTTGTTTGGGTTAGTTTGGGTTAGTTATACCTACACTCTTACAATGAGGCATCAGTATCTTGAAAATACAAAACGTTGGGAATTAGGGACTACAAGATCGATGCAGATATATTTAAAGAATAACATTCCAATGAACAAATCTTCACATTTTTTACTCCAAAACCACGGACCTATATAAAAACTGGACTGCTAATGCATATGGCCGACCTTGCCAGAAATCACTGAGGCATGGGCGCCGCCATGATGGGACACATTGTGTTGGCATCTCTGATTTTTCAGTGCAGACAACTGATTAATTTTGTGGTTATGTTTATGTCACAGATTAGTATCCGTGGTTATATTATATCGATTATCAATATTTTATTCATTTTTGGATTTGATTTGATTGATTTGGAGATTAATTCAAGTCAATAAGATTTTCAAGCGACTTTTTGGATTTGTGTTGTGACTTTGTGAAGTGTTTGTGACATTGATATTAAGTAGCTAGTACCAGGGCTGCTAGTACTAATAAAAAATAAAACTATGAGGTGTTTTGGGTAAGAGTAGGGCTCTTGTGGTCAGCTGGATTTTTCAACAATATGTGAACGTAGGTGCTTGAAATTTGGTGTAAAGTGTTCCTGAGTGATTTGGTATTTCTTTTTGAAAAAAAATCATAGTAGGTAGTCAAAGTACACATACTATAAAATAAAATATGAAACAAACGACAAAGCTGGAAATGAAATGACTTGCACAAACGTGGGTTAATACCTCGCGTAATTTTTAAAATGTCAATTTCAAATTAATTTATTCATGTTAATGTACAAAAAAAAGTCACACAAGTCAAAAAATTAGATAAGAAACTTAGAACTCAAATGCCAGAAACTCATCTAAAGTGTAAAAAGCATTTTTTATCAAAATCCCTTCAACTCTGGACTCGATTCTGGATTTACACAGTTATAGGTACTGATGGAAGCGTTCGGAAAGAAGGTATGTACTTTTCCGCACGCGACGGCATAGAAAAGTGAATATCAGTATATTTTAATCACTTTTCTATGCGCGACGGCATGCAGTGGCACAAACCATGGTAGAAAGAAACAGCACAAACGACGCCGACGCGGAGCGGAGATCGGGCAAGCCGTTAATATAGGAACATAATTAAATCATTCACTTAATCAGTCCCCAATATCTTAATTTTTAACAATACAAACATCGTGCCGAAATGTAACTTTTCCGCACGCTCCACAGTGCTTCGATTCTATGAGATACTGGGACAAGAATCGTTATGTTTTTTCCGAGGTTTTTTCTATCCAACAATAAAACAATAAAACAAAAGCTATCAAGTACCTCTAACTTATTTATTAAGCTATCATTAGAATAAATACGAATCCAAATTTATCATTTATTAAACTGGAGTACAGTGCTTCGTTTATATGGGTTGAGACAAAAACACAAAATTGATATTTCGTGGGCCAGAATTATAGCGACCGCGTCCTCGCGGTTTGAAATTTAGGTAGTACTCGGAGGTTTTCGAGGACGAAAATTCTTGATTTTGAGATAAAATTTGAGGTCCCGCAGATCTGGATAAGTATTTTTCCAGATATTGCGAAAAACGTTGAATAAAAACTAGGCATATTTTTTTGGCAATATTTTGATATTACCTATATGGATAGACCTCAACCCATGGATAAACTTCTGGGTAATTATGAAAACCTGGATATTTCCAGAAATTAGGAAAACTTAAGTTTGAGAATTGACAGCATTTGACAAATTTTCGAGGGCAACATTCTTCACTTAAAAAGCATTTGTACCTCAATGACGTTTCTCGGAATTCTTGGAAAGTCTGTACATTGCTGTACGGTTAGAACTGGAACGGTTTTGAGCGGCAGAAACGTTTCTAGGTTCACTTTTGACAAAATTAGGCTGAGGGCTTCTCCTTTCCAGGGAAAACATTTTTTCAAATATGAGTGATTGCGCTTACCTTTTTTTGTTAGACAGACTAACCCAAACTAACCCAAATTCCAGATAAAGAAACAATTGAATGGTTGCTATTGACTCTATTAATCAGCAGAAAAAAAACTACTAGTTTAATGATTTCAACATCATCGTAGCTGCAATATTAATGAAGGTAGCAATAGTGCCGACTTAATCGGAGGCACCCTCTGTATATTTATATTTATATATTTATTTATATTTAGACAAAAGTATATTTTTAAGTTATTAAGATCATCATACGCATGTTCCCTTTTAAAAATGTGGTTCAAAGATGCAAGAGAATATGTTCACAATTTAAATAACCATGGTAGGTGCCACTGCTTGGCTAAAGAAAATTTTCAACTTTTGGCCTTGTTAACTGTAATCTTCTGAAGCAATTAGTCAATGAATACGCTAGAAAGTTAACATTTATTTTTCGTTAATTCAATCAAAATAAGTCCAAGAAGGTATAAAATTCAGATCTTGTTTAGAAATCTTTTGAGCATGAGGCTAGTTGTATAGCTTCCGAACATTTCTTGGGAAATTTACAGTTTTTCAAATCAGATTGTAAATTACTGAAGCAAAGTTTACTAAATAAATATTTCGATACCCAAAAGCGCAAAGGTGCTATGTCCACATTTTTCACCACTGGATTCCTTATTACAAACCAAATGTAATTTACATTAGTTCCAAGTCCAATTTGTCAATATAAAGCATGAAAATGGTAGTGAATCTAGAATTCTATGTCCCTGCAATTTTGTTTATCTGGTGCGTTTAGGTGCCATGTCCACATTTCCTTGTTGATTCTTATCTGATAAACAAGTGTTTTTGGAGTTTCGATGGTTTTTGGATTATTTTTCAGGTTACTGAGTGCTTTCTTTGGTAATTAAAATTATTCTTTTTCTTTCTTGACATTACATTCCTAAAATGTCTCCCCTAAACATTAAAGTATGATTTGAGCCCCAAAAACAAAACAAAAATTCTTGTCTTTTAGTTATTCGAGTTACAAAACTAATTTTGCGAATCCCTCCTAACTTTGACACAAGAAGTGAGTCAGATGATTCAAATTGACTACTTGCCCCCAGCCCCCAGCAGACCATACAAAGTGAATTATTACTGTTTTTTTTCCAAAAATATGTCTTTTATTTACTTACTTATCTATTTCATGTTCGTTTTTTATTAGTATTTGAAAGCTTTTTATATTTCATTCAATTTACCAAGGTTTCAATAACTCCCTCTTGTCAATAAACCAATATTTTTATCGAAAATGAAAATATCCGATATTTTGATATTCTCAGTAAATATCCTGATATTTACGCACCCTGATAGAATTACATAAGTGAAAATTCTATCGTAATTCCACATGAGTTGAAGAAATTACTGTGTGCTAACGGTTTCTAGTAAGTAGCAGGGTTGCGTTGATGTAAATCGCGATTTTAATCATATGTTTTTTTTAAATAGTTGATTCAAATCACATGTTTTTGAAAAAATATTTCTTCTTCTCTGAACCTATTTTTTAAAAGTAAAATTAAATTGAGGGACTGTTTATCAATTGGGTTAAGCCCTGGGTTAACGCAATAACCTCAGGATAACCTTAAAATGTTTGACATTTGTCCATTTGGCACACGGACTTAGTATTTGCAGGGGCTAAGTTGACTCAGGGCCAGCTTGCCCATGGGTTAAATCCCAATTGATAGCCAGCCCCTCAGTCATCAAAATACAGTTAGATTGTCTTGCCGATGCTTTAATTGTTGGTTCACTTTTTTTTTTCAAAATGATGAAATGTTGGTTGAGTTAGTATTAGGTATATTTAGGTAGTTATGTTTCACAAATTTTGTTTTTTCCATATGAATAATCTCCTACCTCCTAATGGTGAGTCAGCCAGAAGATAGGGAAAGAGTTCTTTGATGGAACTAGTCCTGAAGAAACAAAATCATGTCAAAAATTTTGTTAAATATGACCCAAGTTAAGTGTGACAGAAGTACAAGTTAGTTAGTTAAGTTCTGTGTTGAAACTTGAAATAAAATATTATGTTCAGAATAAATCCATCATAAATATAAGGTATTATTTAAACATAATAATATGAAAAAAAAATATTTTAATAAAACATCCGACTAAATCGATCTTTGTCTTTTTCCAAAAAAATCAGCAAGACTGGTAAGTAGCACCCGGGTAAGTATAGGTACTGAATAGGTATCAAGCCATCAAGCTCTCATTGACTTCCAAATAGCAGTTGGATCAAGATTCAGGTTCAGGTATTGACCTACGAATTCTCCAGGACATACAGAGAGGTCATCAAAGTTTATTAAATATTAAATCACAGATTACAATCTGTAATAGGTACTTACCATGATTGATGATTGTATTATTGATACAAAGTAGATTATTGCCGGAGAAAAGTGAATATAATACCTACCTACCTTCCATTTTGATAGCTACGTAAGATATAGAATATTTACAAGTTCAATAAACGTATTAATCAGTGCTTTATTTTATTGGTATGGTTATTTATTTTAATTCATATGGATCAAAATAATAAATAATATAACCTCAAAATGTCAAAATCAAACATTAACTCGACAGATTTCTCCATTTTTTAACGATGGCACCACTGAAATTCAGAATGACCAACTTAAATTGTCCCATCATGGCAGCGCCCATCCTTCAGTGATTTTCTTGTCATTGCATTAGCAGTCCATTTTTATTTACTAAGTCCGTGTCCAAAACCCAGAAATTAGGGCTTCGAAATATAAACCATAACCTGTATTTTGTAATCGAGCATGATAAGTTCAGAAATTGTACGAAATATCCTCATTTTATCAGAAATTGTTTCGGAAATATACACTAAAGACCAACAATAACGTAATTTCAGAAAATAATTACCTTCAAGCAAAAATCTGCAGGGAATTTGCACAAGATACTCAACGGAAATCGAAGTCGACGAAATAGCCGACCTCCGACCTTATTAAACACAAACCACAAACACACAACACACGCCGACACCCGACAGTGCCCGACACGCCAATCGTCAATGCGAGATGGCGAGATGGCTTCACGAGGCCGAAAGTGCGCGAAGCCGAAAGCGCGCGTAGCCGAAACGGAAGCAAACGATTATGATTCGTCAGGGATCGGAATTTGTCTTGTTTTCCGCTTTAGAAGGTCATTTTCGTCGAAACCTATGTCGCCAGTGGTAAATTTATTTAGAATTCAATAATTTCGTAGAGAGTATGAACCGCTATGATCCGGATCCGGTAAAAGATTCAAATTACAAATAGGTATATGATTATTAATAGAAAATAGAAGTAGGCAGTAGGTTTAAAAAATAATCTAGAAAAACAAGAAAATGATTATGCATCAATAAGATAATAATATTGACTTTATATTTCATGTCTGAATAGTTTTATAGTTTGGGTTTTGCAGCATCAGCATGATAACCAAGTCATTTTATTTATTATAGAAATAAAGAAGTCTTCATGTCGATACGATTACAATAAATTTTGGTAGGTATTTATTAGACAACCACTTACAAAAAAGATGTTGAATGAGTGCTTTCATAAATAGGTACCAACTAAAATCTCTGACATGGTGTTACAAAAGACCTTGCAGCTTTTCACGGTGGAAGAACTGCGCCGCGAGATTTTGGTACCTATTTTTGACATTTTATGTTTTTGTTGAGATCAATCAGACGAGGATGTATTTCACAAAAAAAAGGGGTCCCAACAACATATAACCAGAGAACTTATTTTTTTGTTCTCTTATATAACTAGACAACGTTCTGTAATGTATTCAGAAATGTTTTCAATACTAGTCAAAAATGGTGTTAAGTAAGTAAAGAGCCGAGCGGCACAATAATTTACACGTTTTGTGGCTAGCACTCTGATTCATTGGAGAAACGCTGTTGTTATCAAAAATAAAATAAGCTACTTATATAGTTTGTCTAAAAGAATTAGATACAAAGATGGAAAAATAGGTAGAAAGTTAAGTACCCACTTGCCTATCAAGTTCAATCAATCTGGGTGTTTCGACAGCAGTTCATGTCTAATTTGTTCGAGAATAATCTATAACGTTATTTTCAAACAGCCTAGACCTTTTGAAAAATCTCAAGTCGTCCATTTGCATATAGAACAACAGTAATTTTATACAGCCTAAACCTGAAAACGCTGGTTTCCTGGCAGTGAATTGGTCTACTTTACAGCTTTCTGAAAAATCCGTGTTGAATAATATCAAGAATTCCGAGATCATCCTGAAGAGAATACATTCTAATGATGTTTTATTCGTAGACAAATCGCAAGATCATAAAAAAACGGAACCTTGAAAAACGATAAAGCCATCCAATAACACTAAAAACCAACTATTAGGGAAGTTCAGCACCACTGGCGACAACAGCCTCTTCCATTTCGACTCTTTCGGCTACATGCACACCACGTGTTCGGCTACATGAGAATTCTCGATTCGGCGGTGTAGGATAGTGTAATACAATACAGATTGATTTCTGTAACTGAATGAAATTCAGCAAACGTGTTAGTGCGTTTAGTAAAGATACTTTATCCTAAAAGACCGACAAATATTTCACGAACAAAGCCACAGTGTAGAAAAGTGTAAAAAAGTGTGCACTAGTGGAGCATAACAGACACACCTATATTATGTTCCGATGTGTAGCGGTCTCAAATCTGCTACGCTCGAAGACATGAAAGCCTGCTACCAAAGCAGCGCTTCATATTATAAGAAAGAGCGGTAACATTTACAGTTCCACAACAGTTTCGTCTTACGAACGTGATTTGGAAAACTGAAAATGAGTTGGTTACTTATGAATTTTCAAAATTTCAAATGATCCCCATGAGATTTCTTTTTAAAAAGATTGAAAAGCCTGAATATTGAATGAGTCAATGGTACAAACATCTACCTTCAACTATGATTTAACTACCTTCAAATTCACATTATTTGTCAAAAATGTTTAGGGGATGGTCCTCTTGTGCAGGTAGGTATAATCCTAGGCTAATCCATCCATATCCCAGGATGGTGAAAAATGGTGATTCTAAGGGCTAATTTACCTGATATTTTGGAAATATGAAGGGAAAGCCATGAATGTTCCGCCAATCATCAAAGAGAGTTCTTACTTCTGAAATATTTTCTGAAGAATGGTTGAGCCAATATTGTTTCCGGATTTGAATTATCAAGGTGTCCCGAAATTAGGAAAAAATGCTATTTGTGGAAAAATATTGTCCTTCCGATAGTCTTTTGTTTTTTTTTGATAAGATTTTTTAAAAGTTCAAATGAATACCTATCTAAAACTTTCATATTTACAAAATTTAGATATCTTCAAAGATTACGCCGCTAGCATATGGGTCAATATACAGGGTGGACCAAAAGTAATACGGTAACAGTAGATTCCTCACAGAAAAACATTGCGATAGACCTCAACTTGTCAAATCCGAAAGTTGATAATAACAGAAATACAGGTTGCCACAGTTGAATTTTAATTTTTTACTTTTTCAAATAACTTTTGAAATAATCATGTTATTTTGATGAAATTTTGTATATGGCGGTTGTTTGACATGCAAAATTCATATCTGGCCTTGGTATAGGTCTTACATGTAGCTGGCGCCACTAACACATCATTCCACTCATTCAAATAGTTATAACTTTTATGTACGCACTCGAACATTTTTAATCAATCAAAAAATTGTCATTTTTACGTAAAATAGGTACACTTTGTAAAAGTCGATAGGATTGACCATTTTCAAGATATTTGCCCATGAAGTAATAATCTATGGAATGTTGTTTCTAATGGAAAATTTTGAAAATCAACATAGGGGGCATCGAAAATGCCGTTGTCACGGTAATTTTGACAAGCATCTCGATGTTCAGTGTTTTTTATAAAGAAAAAAAACAAAAAACAAATGAGAATATTTAAAAAAAAAACATTTTTTTGTAAAAAAAAATGTAAAATAAGATAATTTTTTTAAATCAAAAAACATTGGGCATCCAAGCTTATGTCAAAATTATCATGATAACGCCGTTCTCAAAGTCTGCTATGTGCATTTTCAAAATTTAAAACCACATTGTATGGATTTCTTCAAGTATGAATATAGGCACTTCTACAAAGTATACCTTTTTCATGTAAACATGATGGAAAAACCATTTTTTCAATTTTAGAAAAATGTACGAGTGCGCACAAAAAAGTTCTGACTATTTGAATGACTGAAAAGGTGTGTGAGTGGCGCCCCCACGAGTAAGAGCAATTCCGTGCTCAGATTTGAATTTTGCAAGTCATACAACCCCTCTATACGAAATTTCATCAAAATAACATAATTATTTCAAAAGTTATTTGAAAAAATCAAATATCAAAATTCAACTTTGACACCCTGTTGTATCTCTGTTGATGTAAACTTTCGGATTTGACGTAAACTATTCATCGTAGAGACTTGCGGCAAAAAATTTTATTACTAAAACGGCCAAGATAAAAACCTGGAAAATATTTTCAAGTTTCTGAAATGGTCGCTAGGGGGCCTAACAACCAAAACCAAGTAGAAAAATATGATTTTTATGGAATTTTGTCCAATGAAAATATATCGATGAGCTCATTTTCGGATTTACTGACTATTTACCCACACTTTTTGTAAAAACGTTTTTTTCTATCTATCATAATAAAGTGGTGGGGGAAGTTCAATTGTTTTATTAAACAAACGGAGATTTCTCCCGTTTCGCTTGACCGATTTAAACGAGCTTGGGCTAATATGAAAGAGCGTGATCTGCACTTCAAAAAACTTTTTTGGTTTTGAATGTTTGACCTTCGCCGTCGCCGCTAGATTGCGTTAAGTGAAATGGTAGCATGTTTTTGAGTTTTTTTCAAAAAAATCAAATGTAATGGTATATTAATTTTTATATATTTCAAAAGGGGATACATTTTCCTAGGTAATAGTCAGTAAATCCGAAAATGAGGTCATCGATATATTTTCATCGGAGTTACAGGCCTGTAACTTTGTAACGAAGCATTTTTCGCGCATAGTTTATTGACCAAACTCACATTATTTTTCGATTATTTATCTATCGATTCTGAAATTTGAGCAGGTGAAAGTTGGACCACCCTGTATGGTGTCATGAAGTATTTAACATTAGTACAGGGTCATTCCGTATATATTGACCCAAATGCTTACGGCGTTATCTATGGAGATATGAAAATTTTATGAATATGAAAGTTTTAGATATTCATCTGAAATTTTCAAAAATCACATCAAAAAAAACAAAAGACTATCGGAAGGTCGATGTCCCACAAGTAGAATCTTTTTCAACGAAACTCCCTGTATATCATCATATTATGAAAAAGCTTATTTTCCTGATTCCAAAAATTTATAGTTTGATACCTTTCTGATGAATCGTTCAGGAGATATTCAAGTTTAAATATGTTTAAAAATTAAAATTCACATGCCTGTTGCTATGGAAAAAAATGATAGAATCGTGATTATATAGATTGTGTCAATAGAAATGGAGGTCAAATAACTTTATTTTCTAGATGTTACTCGAAATTTTCACGAGTTAATATTAAATTCAAATACTTATTTTTACACATATTTAAACTTGAATAATATCTACAGGACGACTCATCAGAAAGGTATCAAACTATATATTTTTAAAATCAGGAAAATGAGCTCTTTCATAATATATGATAATTCCATTGAAAAAATGCTACTTTTGGAAACATATTAACATGCCGATAGGCTTTTGTTTTTTTTGATAGGATTTTTGAAAAGTTCAGATGAATATCTATAACTTTCATTTTATCAAAATTTTCATTGATACCGCCGCTAGCATATGGGTTAATATATACGGAATGACGTACATACCTACAACATAGGTACCTACTTGAAGTACCCTAAACTTTTAACCAGAAACTAATATTTTGTCTAATGCAAAGTAGAATGGAGACAATCAATTTTATAAAAATATTCAAAATATACATATACGAATTTCCTCTGTTAATTTGTCGAGGATTTTTTTCAAAATTTTGCACTATGTTGATATTTCTTGATGCAATTTTACAATAGATCAAAACATTCATCACACACGGTTCCGAAGTCTGTGGAAAATTGAATCTTCATTTTTTTCATTTTTATTTTTGACGCATATTAGTGGTCCGGACAAAATTGTACTGTCTTCAATGTTCTTAGTTTCTGGAAAAAAAATTAAGGTATGCCAAGTTTCAAGTTGATATCCATTTCTTTGCTACATACAGGGTGTCCCAAGGTGTATGGTAGCTTAGACGTTTAAGGAAAACGGGTGGTAGGATCGTTCTGAAAATTTGGTTTAGGTAACCAGTGATGCTCTACTAATCAAAAATATTTTCCGTAATGCGACGTTGCCGCTTCTTTCATAAAGCTACTCTTTAATAGAAGCTGCGCATTATTAAAAATATTTCAGATCGATTCAGGACGATCCTATAGGACCCGTTTTCCTTAAACGTCCAAGGTACCATCTACCCTGTATACACATGTAAATGTTAAACTCACATTTCAGTGATCTATTTATAAAACCTGAATCGTCTCAACAAAAAACCAAAAACAAAAAGCAAAAAACGAAGCATCATTGAGTTTCCACAAGTACAATATCCATAAAAACCTGTTCTCTAGATTTACGACACTTCAACCAACACACTTATTTCATAAACCCAAATTTAGTTTACGATCGACACAAACTCCGATCATAAAAATATTGTAGTTTTTATGATCGATGGACACAAACAAGAGATTCGGAGAAATACAGGGTGTCCCAGCAAGGGTGGTCACCGGCCATATCTCAGAAACTACTGGACCTAAAAGTTCAGGAAAAAAAAAATTATCACTAAAGTGGCCACGAGAAAATGGTGGGAAATATTTATAACTAATTTTTCCGCTAGGGGGCGCAATCAAAGCTTAAATATTAAAATTCGAAATTTCTCCGGAAATTCTCAGATTGAGGTATATCTTTATCAACATGGTTAGAAAACCTAGACAATTTCACGTCTTTTTGGTACAGGGCTCATTGGCGTACCGATCTTCGTGTGAGTAGGGGAAGGTAGTGAAAGTGTAATTGTTCAAGTAGCTGTAACCTATTAACGACTTGTCCGATTTTGTTGCGTATAGGCTTGTTTAGAAGATAAATGTGAGTACTTTCGAACATCGTATCCAGTAGTGCGTGATTGTCTCCAGCAAAATTGCTAGAAGGGGTAACTTGAATTAAAAACAGTGTTTTTCATTTTACCGCAAAAATTTAAATGGTATGGTATAATTCTGATAAGAGCATCGAAAGGTACATTACATAAATTTAATGTTTTAAGGTTTTTGAGGTTTTTTTTTTTTTTTCTTGTAAATTTAATCTTCATTTCGATTCTGTTATCAGAATTATACCGTACCATTTAAATTTTTGCGGTGAAACGAAAATAACAGTTTTTAATTCAAATTACGCCTTCTAGCAACTTTTCTGAAGACAATAACGCATCACTGGATACGATATACGAAAGTACTCACATTTATCTTCCAAACAAGCCTATACGCAACAAAATCGGACAAGTCGTTTATAAGTTACAGCCACTTGAACAATTACACTTTCACTACCTTCCCCTACTCACACGAAGATCGGTACGCGAATGAGCCCTGTACCAAAAAGACGTGAAATTGTCTAGGTTTTCTAACCATGTTGATAAAGATATACCTACCTCAATCTGAGAATTTCCGGAGAAATTTCGAATTTTAATATTTAAGCTTTGATTGCGCCCCCTAGCGGAAAAATTTCGAAGTTATAAATATTTCCCAGCATTTTCTCGTGGCCACTTTGGTGATAATTTTTTTTTCCTGAACTTTTAGGTCCAGTAGTTTCTGAGATATGGCCGGTGGCCACCCTTGCTGGGACACCCTGTATATCAATAATGTAGGAAATAAAACTTTTGGCTTGTTGCCAGAATAAGTTCATATAGTATCGAAAGATGTCAATAATATTTTGTTAACAATAATAAGGGAAGGTTTGAAGAAATTCAATTTTCGAAGATTTTCAAGAGATAAACCCATTTTTGTAACAGAAATTAACACTATTTTCATAGTTACACTATACAGGGTGTTACTTAAGAGCCTACATCACCAGCTGATCGGTTGAAAATAGGATTTTGGGTCTAAGAAGCTCTGACCCTGACTAGTTATGAGCAATGGCAAAATGGCACCGTTCAGGGCAATAGGGCCACTTTATTGCTCTTGACCACCGCTGATTACAGTGATAATAATCGTTATTATTTTGTAATGTATCAGTCAGGGTCAGATTATATGATTTTCACTCAAAAACAAAATCTATATTGGTTTTGTCATAATTTTTTTTTCTACTATGCCAAATGCAAAGAGGAGTGACAGGAAAACAGTTATTTCTAATAGTGACTACTATTGAATACCTAGTCCTGATTTCAAAACACTAAAAGTGAAGGTTGATATTTTATAACCTACAGTTGTTTTGTACAGGGTGATCAGTTAAGGATAGCGAGCGGCCATATCCCGGAAACTATTCGCACAAGCTTGCGGCAAAAAATTGTATTACTAAAACGGCCAAGAGAAAAACCTGGAAAATATTTTCAAGTTTCTGAAAAGGTTGCTAGGGGGCGTAACAACCAACACCAAGTAGAAAAATAGGATCTTTGTAGAATTTTGTGTAATGAAAATATATCGATGAGCTCATTTTCAGATTTACTGACTATTTACCTACACTTTTTGTCTAAAACGTTTTTTTCTATCTATCATAATAAAGTGGTGGGGGAAGTTCAATTGTTTTCTTAAACAAACGGAGATTTCTCCCGTTTCTTTCGACCGATTTTAACGAACTTGGGCTCATATGAAAGAGAATAGTCTGTGCTATAAAATGCTCATTCGCTTTTTAATTTGTGACATTCGTCGTCGCCGCTAGATGGCGTTAACTGAAATGGTAGCATATTTTTGAGTTTTTTCCAAAAAAATCAAATGTAATGGTATATTCATTTTTATAAATTTTAAAAGGGGAAACATTTTTCTTTTAACAGATTGGAAAAAAAAAAACAAAAAAATTAATGATTTTTGTTTGTTTTTTTTTATTTTTTTTGTTTTTTTTTTATTTATTTTTTTATAGAAAAATGTATCCCCTTTCAAAATATATGAAAATGGATATACCATTACATTTGATTTTTTTGAAAAAAACTCAAAAATATGCTACCATTTCAGTTAACGCCATCTAGCGGCGACGGCGAATGTCACAAATTAAAACAAATGAGCATTTCATGGTGCAGACTATTCTCTTTCATATGAGCCCAAGTTCGTTAAAATCGGTCAAGCGAAACCGGAGAAATCTCCGTTTGTTTAAGAAAACAATTGAACTTCCCCCACCACTTTATTATGATAGATAGAAAAAAACGTTTTAGACAAAAAGTGTAGGTAAATAGTCAGTAAATCTGAAAATGAGCTCATCGATATATTTTCATTGGACAAAATTCTATAAAGATCCTATTTTTCTACTTGGTGTTGGTTGTTACGCCCCCTAGCGACCATTTTAGAAACTTGAAAATATTTTCCAGGTTTTTCTCTTGGCCGTTTTAGTAATAATTTTTTTTGCCGCAGGCCTCTATGATGAATAGTTTCAGAGATATGGCCGCTCGCTGTCCTTAACTGATCACCCTGTACAGGGCTTCATTATCTCTGATAACATTTTAGTCAATTGTAGGTATTTTGTCTTTGAAGTTATCGAAACGAAACAACGAATACAAACCATATTGTAAAGTTTTATCCAGTTAGTTTTTTTCCGTTTGAAAAATAAATCAAAAAACCAACGCTTTTCCGAGATATTAACCTAACTTCTAACTTAATTTTTTTTAAATGGAATGCATGCCCTGTATATTATTGGATATTTTGATTCTTCTCAAAAATCTCAATATATTTTATAAAGCATATCATATTATACCATCTTTAACAGTTTGTGAGAAAATGACGTTGAAATTAACATTTTGCAAAAATTAAATAGTTCACCTACCCTGATAGTCATATGTAGGTATAACGACTAGTAATAGACGAACTTTGTGATAGTCAAATTATTTTTAAAGGCGATATTTCAAAATGGTTACAATTTGTAGTGTTCATTGCTCACTTTTCTATCAATATAAGAGGACTTCTAAATTTTTTTCTGTTGCATGTTTCGACGCCATTTTCTCCCAAATCGTTGAAGATAGGAAGGGTATATGTTATGCCGTTGCCGAATAATATGCTTTATAAAATATACTTAGAACTATGCAATATGGTATTTGCTTCGTTTTGATACCTTCAAAAACAAAAAATTTACAGCTGATTAAAATGTTATCAAAGATAATGAAACATCCTGTAGATCATACACTGCTCCAAAAAGCCAACGTAACACACAGTAGATCTTAATATAACCTCTAAAAAAGGAGCTATCACGCTAAAGAAGAAATCAAAACAATAAAAAAGTACAAGGCTTCAAGGTTTTGACAATAAAAAGATTCTATTCTTATTTCTAAATGAATAAATGAGAGAAAAAGTTTATTTTGAAGAAACTCTTCCCCTCATCGATTCAGATACTATTGGGTCTTTTATAGATAATGCATGAGTTTTTTTAGTTATTTCTAAATAATTCTATACAGTGTTTTTAATTGTCAGGGCAAAAATGTTCATGCACTAAGCATGCAGTACAACGCGAATTTAATCAATTGAAAATTCAAAAGCTAATACAGCTTTTTTTCATTATCAAAACCTTGAAGTCTTGTCCTTGTTTCAATTTCTTATTCAGAGTTCAGCTTCTCTTTTTTACATGCTTTATATTAGCTTCACTTGTATGTTTGTACCGGAATCTTGGAATTCGATTTTCTAATGCCCAGATTGATTCGAAACTTTGCACACTTCTCAAGAAAATGAACTGGATGTGTCGAAAACATTACGGGTATTGACAATTCAAATTCCGTAAGTCCTGAGGAAACTAGGATATTATTTTCTAAAATTCAAAATTTGAAGAAAACAATATTGATCGCATGAGCATTTATTATGATTATGAAGATTCTACATATTCAGAAACAAAAGCTGTCCTTGAGATAACAGAATTCATTGAATGAATAAAACAGTGTAGTGGAAATTAGAAATATCATAATACTGGGTCATTTATTTTATTTGACAGCTTGTAGAACTTGTCGAAAGAAGTTGATATACCAAAAAATCAACTGCCTATATAAAACTTGTAAAACAAAAATGTTCAAATTTAAATAAATAAAAAATAATCTTACTACCCACAGATTTTGATATTTCCGAACACTGCCATGTGAAAAATTAGCGGTATTTGTTTACTACTGATATTGCCTTTTACTGATAATGAATATTTCTAGTTTTTTGATAATGATTATTTATAGACGTAACTAAACTTTTCTTTTACTTTGAAACTTCTATATAGGTGGTTTTTGGAATATCAACTACTTTTGACGAGTTCTTCAAGCTGTTGAAATAAATGACTGAACTTTGAAAACACCATGTATTTATTGATGTGTGCTGCTAAAATTTTACAAAATGAAAATTTTTCAAGTAAAAAAATTATTAACAAAAAAAAAAGCTATGACAAAAATTGCATCACCCACACGAAAGGATATTAAAAAATCGATTTGTGAAAGATCGATATCCCCCACGTATTTCCTGATAAATTCGAAAAACCCGCAAGATATCCGCGGTACCTGGATATTGCGTGTTACCCAACTGACTCCAGTACGAGAAATCTTCTGATTTGTAGCCCAAAATTTGTAAAATACGGGAATCCAAGATTTGAGAGAAAACTAGCAATTTGGTGAAAAAAACATATACCGAAAAGTTGTAGGGAAAATAATAAGCAATTAGGCAAAGTATATCAAATTAAATAATTTTGATAAAAACTTTTTTACTTAAAAAAAAAAATTAAACTCATAAAAAATGACTTTCCTCAATTTTTCCTAATATTTCTAATATAAATCCAAAATTTTGGTCCAATCCGTTGCGTACTTTTTCTGCAATTCTTTGAAACAGATATGTTGCATCAAACGGGTGATGTAGACTCTTAACGATAGGCCGTAATTCCAAGTACTTATTCCTAAACTAAATTCAAGTATAGAATAAGTCTTGTATGAACTTATGAAGATGTGTCCAAAATAAACTGGTTTGCACGTTCGATTTGCGCGTCGAACCACCTATTGACATCCCAGCACGCATGCGCTGTGTGTGTCGGTAACAAAAAACACAAAACAGAATACCTCAACTCATCCTGGAGATGTCAAACAAAAACATTAAAATAAATTTAAAAAAAAAACGTTCACTTAGCAAATATTGCATAGTTATAGTTTATATACTATAGACGGTTCATTCGTCGTCAATAGTGGATCCGGCTCGCCGCATTCCCAGTCCCAGTCTGGCCTCACTATTATACCAGGTGTCGCCAATCGGAGATTCGTCGTTCGAGTTTCGTACACCAATTGGAAATCGATCGACTTTTTCCAACTTGACTCCCCCGTAAAACTTGCTCTCGGCCGGTTTTTGTTTTTGATCCTAGGAATTTCGGCAAACCGCCTCGGGGACACGATTTTCACATGAAGTGAACAAACTGTATATTAATATTATATAAACTATGTCTTTACTATATCTTCAACTTCAATAGTACAATTTGGCCTAAGACTGACCACCACTTTCCTTTTCTTGGCTAGATGAACTGCATGATACTGTGGAAAACAAAAATCAGATTATAAACAGGAAATAAATAAATGTACAGCGCTGCATAATGGATTCTTTCTTGTAAATAGAAAAATATAGTCCGCAAACAATCTGATTTATTTATTCACAAGAAATAAATCACGATTGTATTATTGTGCCACCCTGTATAATACATATAGACCTTTATGCAGAGCTGTTTGATTTTACAAAAGTCATGCAAAATTAATAACTCAATTTGTTAATAAATGTTATGGTTATAGAAAACCGATGGAAATCTGATAATTTTACAAAAAAAAATCACATTTGACCGACAACGTTTGACAGGTGATAGACCTTGCATTTATGAAAAGTGTACGTCGTGTTTGTTCCCTGTGGCCTCGACTAGTTGTCCCACTAAACGTGTCACATTGCTCCCTCCTCAGAGCATTTTGTTCCGAAATAACGGAGCTTCGGATGATCGATACTTTTTCGGTTGCGCTTGAGGAAGTGAGCGGCGATGGGTTGTACGTATGTTATACCCGGCGGCCTCGACTGGTTGGACCGCTGGACGCACACATGTTTCGACATAATACTTTTTGAAGCAATTTTAACATAAATGATCGAAAAACGTATGGGGAATAAACTGAGCAATGTGACAAAATTGCATACTCAATAGGCCTCAGTATTGAGTTATTGGCCCTCATAGTTGAAATTTACGTTTTTTCAAGACAGCAATGAGTAAAATGTCATGGAAAAATCTAGGGAGGATGAGTTTTTTTATGAGACCAAACAGACCTGAACTTTAAGTTTTGGATGCTCTAAATTTATATTACATTTTTCGTTCTACTGCATGCGATGTGTATAGGGTTCTTGATTTGTTAGTATGTATAAAATTTCCATAATATGTTGAATGTTGTTGAAAAACGTAGTTGCTTATATGGAATTAGTTGAGTTAAAAATTGTGTGACAGAATAATTTAGAAAGCCTTAGTTTGTTGTCATTCCTAGTCAAAATTGATATTTACCTTCACGCGTACATGGAATGATTATCACCGAGGTTCAACCAACTGACCCATAGGAGCAACGATTACGAACCGGTTGCCACTTACTCAATTGATCACGTGATCTCGGTGGGGCCGCCTCTAATTACCAGCACCAATCAACTGTTTATTAAAAACTCTCTTCAACTCGCTCACTATCAATTTAATCAACCGCGTGCTTTAACAAATGAACGGTTATCACGTGAGTTTTACCGCCATAGGAGATAAAGTTGATGAATGTGTTACAAGCCGTAAACACAGCCATTGTAACATGATATACAGTGAGTCCGATTTGAGAAATACCACTATTGCTATCTTCGAAACAGTAAGATGTATATGGTGTCCCATTTTGGGTACTTTTGCGGGGTATCTTCGTTATTGTTATAGATAGAAAGTTGCGGTTTTCGCGACAGTGTGCTTCTTTTTCGTGAAACTGAAGATGCCGTTAACAAAATTTTCATACCCCTTTTAGTTTTCAAGATACAGGGCTAAACTGAAAATGTTGCATTTAACCCCTCGTATCTAAACTATCAGATACGTTATGGAAAATGTGAAAACTGTTTCTTATATAACTTTTTCCGTAGAACTTAATTCTGCCTTCGGAATTAGTATACAGGGTCAGGTCAAAAAGTTATCGGACCCTACTTTATTTTTTCAAATGGGACACCCTGTATATTTTTAGTCCATTAGATTTGTCTTTATATATAGCCCTTTCAAATTTTGAAATATGATAAAACTGGTGATATCTCCTGTTTATCTCATTCTAAGGCGTCGAAACGTCGTCAATGGTATATTTGTGTAGTACATCATTGGAAAGTGTATGATTAAAGGTTTTGAAAATGATGGTAAAAAATCCCAGATCCGTATTTAAATAAATAAAGTTGATGATGATTACTCGAATACGAAACGTCGCTCACACAACATCATATTGTAGAATGGAAAAAATTTCAAAACTTTCAAATTTAAATTGTTCCTTGAAATTAGATGGTTTCTGAAATATTTAACGAGATTATGTTGGCCATTTCTACAATTTCCCCTGTATCTCGCAAACTAAAAATAATAATGCGACACAGCGAATAGATTATATAAACATCAAAAACGGCTACTTTTCTCTGATTTAACCGACCTCATCATAGCACTTACCGTTTCGAAAATAGCAATAGTGGCATCACTTAAAACGGACACCCTGTATAGTTTGAGACTGAAGCTTTGACCATTATTCTAATATTTTTTACATTTAAAATTCTGAATATTCATTATATGTACCTACTTCTCACCAATCCTCCATATACACAAATTCATAACCCATGCCTAAAACAGTAAATATGGTATAATACCATTCACAATATACCGATGAATTTTTAAGTCCCATAATAGCTTTATGATCTCTGTGGTCACAAAACTACCATAAAACCACCGAAATCTACGAAGATTGCAGACAGGGTTGAAGTAGAGCTTTTGATTGATCTGCACTTTTCTTACTATTATTAAGTTTTATTTCAGTGGACAAACCATTCCGATCCTGTACCCGTTTATTGCGGTTTGAATATGGTGAGTTCTACACAATAGGGTATAATGAGGTAGCTAATTTATTGGGGTAAAAGTCAACGGTATATTGTGAATGGTATTATACAAAGTAACATCAGTGTTTCATAACCGCTCAGGCATCAGCATATCCAATCTATGATGGAAATTAGTCGTACTTTTACCTTTTAAACTGGAAAATTGACATGGGAACATGCAATCTACAATTTCATTCTCGATTTTTATCTTTTGTTCTCCAATAATTTTCTTATTTGGGATTTTTTGGGGGGAGAAATCCAAATTAGTTCACTGTCACAAAGTTGCTTAAAGTTGCTCAGAGGTTCCTCCAGTGGAAGATCATGACGCTTTTAAATTTAATAGAAAGTGATTTGCTCATCACTTTCGAACAATTTTAATGAGTATTTACGAGTTACTTTTGAACTTTAACACCTAAGAATATTTATTAATTCCTCTGAAATGTAAGTTTCATCAAAGATTGGAAAATCGATTTTTTTAATATTCTCACCGATGCACCAAACTAAAAAAAGTTTTCAAAGTTTGGGAAATGAATTTGGATTTGTTGCCTTAAAAAACTTTCCCATGAGTATGAGTAAAATTATCAAGCAAGAAAAAATGAATAAAAAATAAATGTAAAATTTTGACACCCTGTATCATATTGAGCTCTTTGAGGTCCATGTCTATCTCCAGTCAAACCTTGTCGGTAGAATATCTTGTAAAAAATTAGGATCAATGTACATTGGAAAATCAATCAGAAATAGTAAGACTTTTTTAATTTGATAAAATTATCAACATTTCATTTCTCAAGATGTCTGTTGAATTGGGGAAAAGTGGCGCAATCTGATGCCAACTTTCCCAAATTAATATCAATATTCAATTATTGGATAATTACACTTCAAAATAAATAATTTCCATAAAAATGATTTGTTGAATAAGGACGGCTCTAAAAAATAGAAAAATGAGCCATTTTATTATATTTTGATTTATTTGTGTTGGCGTTTTGACTTTAGGCAGGCTCAAAGGAAAATGTCTACATTAAAAATAAAGGATCATGATTAGATTTCAAATTGGACAATTCCATCTTGGCAAAAGGTAATTTGAAAATGATTTTGGAACATTTCGGTTTATAATTTCAAAATTCAAAAAGGCATCTTGTTGGGCAACTTTGGAGTCAATCGACCTCGAACCAACACAATAATTCCCAAAAATGTCCATTGCCATAAAAACAAAAGTTAAAACGTTGCGAACTTTTACAAATTGAAAGAACGATATGTGTTGAAAGCTGAAATCTGAATACCTACATGACGAGTCTTTCTCCTGATTGGCATGGGAAATTTTCATGAGCATAATTTGAACGATAAGTCGGGTCAACTTCGGAAAACATATGAATCTAGACCTCAGTTTAAGCAGCACGAACATCATACAATGAAAATGAAATTCTGTCTCATAATTGCTTAAACCTTCCACAACAGCTTGCATAATTCTCAATACTTCATCAAGTTGGAGTTGGCGGGCAATAAGGCCCATGCTGTAAGTAGAATACTTATAAGGTAGCACGAGATTCATGGCCTTACCATTTGGTGCTTAGATAAAAAAGCATTTTGTCTCCGTCTTTAAACAACTCCAGCAACGTTGCAACTGCTAGTTCTACGGAACTTTTTTTTAATTTGTGACCTTTTATTATCTCCAACAAGTCAGTTGCTGTTTTTCTCTTATGAGTGAGATCGAATTTATCCATCTACAAAGCAGGATCATATCAGGTTTCTTACTCACTAAATTACGGCGAATTAAATTAATTCCCTGAAAGCTGCGCACCATTGATGATTGTCACCACTTGATTAATCATCTGGCGAAAAGACCGGCCCCGTTCAGCCATTTACAAATGGCGTCTATCCCTATCAGGAGTGTATTTTCAAGATGGAAGGCACAGCATTGGAGCAGCCCTTTCTTCACCCTCTATTTCGTTATGACCTATCGATTTTTCCCTTCCCGCATGGTGATAAATGTAACCCAAAACGTTTTCCTTGTAGTTAACTGATGTACGAAATTCCATAAAAAAGGGCGGATTAATGGCGAAAAAAAAATTGACATACCAATTTTTTTTATAAATCTCATTTGAAAACCGCTGCTGTTTTCAAAAAAAAATATTCTGCATTTTATGAAATCTGTGACCCATTTTGATAACAAAAATTGCGAGTTATCTTGGTAATTACTGAATAATGAACCTTGCAGTTTTAACAAAACTTAGATAGTTTTTTGTGAAACAAAATATGTCATAACTAAAAATGTCATAGGCGTTTCTAAGCTACAGGGTGATTTCGAAAAAGTTGCATTTTTGGACAACCCTCGTATCTGGTAACTTATCGGATATTATGTGAAAACGAACTCTAATAGAGCTTAAAACGTAAAATCAGTTTTTTCCAGATATTACTGCTTTTTAAATACATATTGACCAATGTTTAGATTATTCATCAAAAAATGGATTTGTCGTTTTACAGGCTGAGGGATTTTGAGATCCTTCACTATGTTATCTCCAAATTTCACACTGAATTTCATTTTTTGAGTTTGTTCGTGATTAAGTATTTTTTTTTGCAAATAAGTTGAAAAAGGGCAACATTTTAGAACATTCTCATTCCCAAAGTAAAAGTTTGTCAAAATGTCGTCGAAAGTTTTGAATGTTGATAAACAAGAACATTCAAATTTTAGAGAATTTCGATTTTTTTTTTCAAATTTATTTATAATTATATTTTTTGTTTGAATGAGTTGACAACAATACTCGCAAGAATATTAACACTTTTCAACCAAAATGGACAAGTACAGAACTCTTGCAACTATAGTTTCTTGCATCTAATTGAAAAATAGTTTCTTTTACTACAAAATGTAATCTTATACAGGGTGATTTATAAGTTGGTATTTTCCTTTTAACACTGTATAGAATGCAAAAAAATAACATTTTTCAAATAAAATAATGTCCGAAAATGCTTTGTAAAAAATTCAATACAAATCCAGTTCGAACGACACTGGTAGAAATTTGTTAAAAACTTTTACATCAAAAGAAGTATAACAAAGCATTTTCGGACATAATTTTATTTGAACAATTTTCTTATTTTCATGCATTCTATACAGTGTTGAAAGGAAAATATTAATTTACAAATCACCCTGTATACAGAAGGTTTATTAATTGAATGCCGATACTCAAGGGAGATAATCCTTGAATGATTTAAAGACAAAAGGTTCGTATTAACATAGGTCCGCAAAAGCCTAATTTTCAAGATACAGGGTGTTAAGATTTTATAAAATTAATGATTTTTTTATAATTATACTTTTATACCATTTCAGATATCTTTATGACATCTGGTACACGTTTTCTATGCATCAAAATGCATTTTGTGATGTACAAACAATTTTATTATTTTTACCAGTGGCGTACGTACAGGTTTTGCACTCAATATTTTTGGAGAAAAAACGTGTACGCCACTGCTTTTTTTCAAAATAAAAATTATTTCCACTTGATATTTTTTCATCCGACGCATGGTTTTTGCTTAAAAAAATAAAATCTACTTAATTGCATTGACACCCTGCCGTGTCTTCCAATATTTTTAAATCAGTGGCGCCCTCTTCAACACTCCCATGCATATTGATGGATAGAAGACTTGTACGGGATTTCAAAAAGATATCTGGATATATTTTGCAGACCTATGTCCATATGTCTTTAACAATGGGTCGATTAGTATTTTCATGATTGTGTCATTAGAGGACAGTGGATGAGGCCTGAAAACCCAAACGAGCGGTGTTTCTTCGAGATGGTGAAGTAAGTTTGGGGTCTTACTTGTCTCGATTGACGTGTATAGGTGTAGTGGATATACTTACATTGATTTGCCTACTGATCTACAATATGCATATTGATAAAATATGTATGATGATGGCAGGCTGATGGAGTTCAGCCTGAGTTGGGGAGCAGAGCAGCCCCGAGTGAGTCTTTCACTGTTCAATACTTTATTCAGATCAGATGTTTTTTTTTTCATGTTGATGGGGTTGTTGATGTCTAATGCTTGCCGACAACACTTGAGTGAGTATGAACTGTCCACAACGCCTTTCAAATCGTACCTATTTTTACACTAATTTGTTTATTTCACAAATACCTGGAATTTCGTTTATGCCACACATAATATCTATCTTTGGAACCAATAATAAGTACCTACCTACTCTCCAAATAAATTTAAGATTGCTTGTGAGTGCAATGAATTTTTATTGCCGACATCAGATTCATAGGTCAACATAAAAATGATCATAAAATAATTTTAATAATTCAAAAATCTTGGGAAAGGAATCATGTTCTAAAAACGGAAACTTCAATAAATCTAGAGAATATTCGCCCAACTTTTTGATAAATCATCAGTAAAACATGCACAAACCATTTTACTGATGCAAAACAACAGAAACATATTTTTTTAATTTTCATGAAATAAGTAACTACCTAACCTCTTTTTCAGTTACCCACATTCACTTAATAAAGCAGATTCTCTTTCCAAACAGGTTTTTATTTTAGAGATGGTTTTCTTTTTAAAATAAAAAAATAATGATCAGTCGCTTATTGATCACTTTTTTTGAGATTTCTTTTTTAAATCTTCGTGCTTTAACACACATGAGAAAACACACTATCAAAAAAAACCTATCATAGGAGAAATAATAAAAAAAGATAAAGTCCCTAAAAGAAGAAAAAAAAGAAGGAGATATCCCTCAAAAATTAAATGAATCAATAATGATAGGATACCAAACCTTCTACAGTATTTCCACGGATAAAGAACCCTATAAGTACCTAAGTAATTCTATTCATAAAAAGTTCCGCTTGGTTCAAAAATTCTATTGAGTATTGACATACTTTGAATTTGAGAATATTATACAAGGGGGTTGAAAAACAAGAAAACGTCAGGCTACTAGTTGATACTAAAAGATAAAAATCGTCCATTTTAGGGCTTGGCGAGACCACAAGACTATAGTCTTGGTCTTGGTGACAAGACCAAGACCAAGACCTAAATATCTTCGCAACCAAGACTTTATGTTCAAGACCAAGACTCTACCACAAGAGTCTTGTCTTGAAAAGAAAAATCGACAGAATATTCAATGAAATCTGCAAGAATGTTTCTATCTACTTTTAATAAGTAAATCAATCCTTCAAAAAATGTATCATTGTGATTTTCCAATTCACAATAGGTATAGACCAGTGATGCCAAATCATTAAAACAAATATTCCCAAATTCATCAAGGAATGTATACTAACTTGCATGGAAAATAAAAAATGTGTAATGGGTTACTGAATATTGAAGTAACGCTATGATGCATACACAAGTATAAAGGACATTTTCAGGAGGAATTGCACCTATTCTCTAAATTGATAGAGTGTGGTGAAATCGGTTGATCGGAAGGCATGGTAGCGCCGTCAAGTTACACAAACCCCGCATCTCACACAAACAAATCAAAATCTACTCACTGTGAATAGGCGAATAAAATGCAAAATGGCTATCTGATGCTTTTTGGAAACCTTTGTTTGACATGGATGCCCAGATAGGTTTAATCTTATGGTTGTTATAAAGTAGATCTCGTATAATTTGTCCAATAGGCAATGAAATATGCAAACCATTCACCATGGAGAAAAACGCTTTGAAAATGCGAAAGACTTATCAAAATCGTACCGCCATCCCAGGTAATGATAAAATGTCTTACGCATTTTAAAGGCGTTTTTTCTCATTGACAATAGTTTTGCATATTTTATTGCCTATTAGGTCAGACTATACGGTCTGTACAATAAAAATTCATTTTTTCTTCGATTCAGAATTGTTTTTTAGAAAAAAAATCCACTGAGTGACGTTTTATAGAAAACATCTGTTCTAGGATTGTTATGCTATACAGTGCGGCACTGAGAGGTCCCTCCTCCTTCTAACTTCTGAACCGTTTGATACATATTATATGTGGACGAAATTTGAACGCACCATATGTGAGGACGTTCTACATTTCTTGACATAGTAGTGACAGCTCAAAATGTCAAAATGACAGCTGGGCGCAATTTTAAATAAAAAAAATCAAATGGAAAGGGGCGTCGAGTGATACCCTATTTTGAAGGCCCTTTGACCCTGATTACAACTTCCGAGTTTCAAGCTTCTGCTATAATTCCTGTTAATATATGAGCAATTACTCAATGTTGCTGACGAGGTTTTTTTTCACCCCAATTCTTTTTTTTTTGTGAAATTCATCCTCATCAAAAATATTGAGTGATAGCTCATTTTGGAGATCTTCTGTACCTCATCATATCCTCTTAGTTCGGAGAAGTCAACTCTTGCGAGTGGGTATTGATAGCGACAAAAAAAAATCTGACACAATGTCATAATATCAACATGAATGATAACAGAGGCTTGCGACTCGGCAGTTGTAATCAGTGTCAAAGGGCTTTGAAAATAAGGTATCAGTCAACCTCCCTTTCCATTTGATTTTTTCATTCAAAATGGCGCCCAGCTGTCATTTTTGAGACGCACTGTATAATGTTATGTCTGTTTCAAAAATTCGATATATATTTTTTTCAAGAACATCAAGACCAAGACCAAGACTATCAAGACCAAGACCAAATTTATTTTTCGAGACCAAGACCAAGACCAGCCAGTCCAATATAACAGGAAAATGAATGGAAGTCTTTGATTCATTTTCCTGTTATACAGGGTGTCCGGAAATAAAGCAAAAAATTCAGGTGAGAATTCTAGACAGATAATAAATGCTACCTCTTATCTACCTACAATAATTTTTTGTAAATTGATTATTGACGGAGTTACCGGGTGTTAAAGTTGCTTTTTATTTGCAATACCTTTTGCCACGCTTATAATATTTTGACGAAATCTCGTATTTGAGGCTTTATCGAGATGAGGAATTCAAATTTCCCGTCCATTTTTTCGCATTTTCTAATGGGCGCCACATACGAATCTATACTTTGATTTGATTGGTCTCAACTTTTTTGTGCTACACTGTATGTGACTTTTGACCAAATATTTTTATTTTCGCGACTTTTTGACATAAAAAAGGGATACTTCTTTTGTTGCAATAAATCTCACCGTTTTCGAGAAAACGAATCTTATCCAAAGACTAATTATTCTAAAATAACAACTTAGTATTCCAAATTTATTTTTTTTTGTAAATCATCAAGATTTTGTTTCTTATCTATTTTTCTTGAGATTATATCTCACGTAACCTTGACCAATGTTTTAAAACACATACTTTGAAAATTAAAAACAAAATTTTAAAACTTTACAGAAAAATAAAATTGGGAATACTGACTTGAAATTTTAGAATAGTTCAAAATCCTGTTTTTATTTGCCACTTTGCTCCATAATGAAAATTAAAGGAAGTTAACTCTTAATAGTATCCCACGTTTTCTTGTTATTTCGACCCCCCTGTATATTATTTTCAAATTAAAAGTCTGGCAATAGACTTTTCAAAACATGCAGAACTTTTTATGAAAAGTGACTTTTGAAGTGACAAAATGAAATATTTGGTGCATTTTACCTATCCTATTGGGTGTTTTTCCGTGAACATGATTAAAGAAACAAATTATTAAAAAGTAAAAACACTCTAAAAAGGAGGCAACTGAATTTTTGTCTTTTTTTCCTTTAACAATAAAAAAATAAATCCCTGAGAAACTATGTTGATAATAATAGTAATCTTCATTGGTCATAAATTGAGTAGGTTTAAAGAAAAAAATATAAAACAGAAAAGTTCTAGAATACAATATAAATAGATGAATATAAAGAAAGGATATTATTTAAAACGTTCAAAAATGTGTGTCATTTCCAATTAATAAACAAAACAACCGATATATAAAAAACAATTCAATATTTGAAATGGGCATGTGAACTTGAAAAAATTAAATATTGAAATGTATGCAATGAGCTTTGGAATCCAAATATGATCATGATCATAATAAAAAGTGATGAATAAATAATGAAAATTATCATCTACAGTCAATTCCCTCACTTACTATTGAGACATACTGTATAAAACTTAGAACTAAGGGAGTAGGTTAACAATATTCTGCGTTGAATGGAAGCACCCGCGACGTTGCCGGATGCTCCATTTTCAAGAATTCGGTGTCAAGTTTTAATTTTTAAATGAGATACCCACTTTTTATTACTTTTTTAGATTCTACGTAACATTTGAGGGAGAATTGATGTATCATGTCTTCTGCCCAAGTATAAGCCTTTTGGAAATATTCGAGTTTTCATGTCAAAAATGACGTTTGTAGACTTTGATTTGAATGTGAATTCATCCTATAAGCCTTTATTATCTGAGTTGTCTGAATTTCTTGTTTAAAAGGACACCCTTTTATAGATTGTGTACATTTCAATAATATAATTACATGGTGGTCAGAAAATATAATCAAAATCATCATCTAAGAATAATCAAGTAGGGGAGAGTCGGGTATTGGCGCGCGCCGGTTGATGATACGGCGCCCCCCATTATCTCCCAGTAGATAATGATATCAGGCAACACTGCATAATTAGTGGTCACTTTGAATGTGTACCACCACCCCAGAGTACAAATATTTCCCTTATAACCGTCTGTTCAGAATCGGCAACCGTTTTTTTGTGAAAATCCTTATAAAGTTTATACATTTTTGGATCGGTGTCTGTACAAAACCCATTTTTCGAATGTAAGACAATTTGCTGCAATAGTACCACTCTTATCAGTAGTACTGTGTGGTGACAATCGTTTGTCTAAGGTTTTCATTTTCCTGAAAATCTTGGCATAAACTCAAAATGGCGCCGTCTGGTAATTGCGTGCTGAGGGCGCGGTATCATCAGACTAGGGTTTTCTCAATGCTTTTTCTTTAGATAGCTGGATCTCCCCGAAAAAGAATTGAAAACGTCATGGAATAAAAGCCGCTTTAGAATCTGAACGTTCCTGAGGGATAGATATAGAAGAAGTCTTGACTTTACAAAGAGGTTGCCATCCAATGACACGGTAAAATCTATGCACCTACTGACCAAAAAAATTTAATGATAACTATATTTGCAAATTTTGTTATCAAGAATTAAATGAAGCTGTGACAAAGGCCTCATTTTTGGAACACGGTATATTCTCAAACATGAGACGCGGTATTATCAGACTAGTTTGATGACACCGCGCGTTCACTAACTTTTGTTTTTTTCCAACCACCTACTTCTACACCACACTACTTCACCTCAACTCGAGATTTGTCATTTTTTGTACTTATTTGCCATATACAAATCTTCTATTCAATGACATTCTCGAAATTAGTATACATCACATCTAATGATTTCTAGATAGTATTTTCCTCAAGGGCGCGCCAATACCCAACTCTCCCCTAAGTATGAAAAAAAAAATGAAAAGTAAAAAACATCCAAAAGTTAGCACGGAATAGAGAGCTCACAATGAAGATGGAAAGACAACAAAGACAGATAAATTCTCCTCAAACAACATCACAAATACAAAAAAAGAAAAAAAAGAGGAAACTATACATAAAAATCATCCAAAAAGAATAATATCGACAGTTTCAAAAAATTAGAAAAATGAGAGTATCGTTTGAAAGAGAAACTCTAAAAATAAAAAATTACTAAAAGCATAATAAAATGAAGAACTAAAAAATACCATAAAAACAGGTGATGAAATTATTGAGAATGTGGTTGGACAAACACCTCAATAAAAATTAGTAAAATATATGCGCAGCTTGGTTTTTTTTTCAAGTGTCGACGATCTAATAATAATAATGATAATAATAATTCTTTATCAAGCATTGCTATAAAAAAACGATACATAGGTAGAGCAAAAATAATAAAACAAAATGGTCATAAACTAGATATGAAAATATGTACTAATACAGTGATATAAACATATAAATAGCCTCACAAATATATAATTAAAATGTAAAATAAATGATCTGAGTTCATTTTTGAAAGTTTCAAAGTCTTGTATTTGTCTAAGGTGTAATGGAAGTGCATTAAATTCAGTCAGCTCTTTGAAAAATAAACTACATTGAGTTCTGGTCAAACGAGATTTCCAATATCAGAATAAAAAAAATAGATGTGGCACAAAATATCTACACACATCGTCGCTGGCTACAAGTTGATAACAGTTTTGTGGATCTAACATAGAAAATGTTTTTTTTTTAATTAAGCTTCACTATAGATTGATAAATGATTCTCCAAGAGAAAATCTGGAACTGTTACCTTCATCTAATAAGAATTCAAGGAAAGTCTTGAGAGTTGAGAAAACAGACATTTTCAAGAAAAACATCATGTTTTCAAAATTGTAAAGAAAAAATTGGAGTTGAATAATGGAGAAGAAAAATGTTCCATAAAGTACAGGACCGGGGTATTAAACGTTAAAAAAAAATACAGTCGTGATGGAGTGTAAAGAACGAGGTGAAGAATATATTATTATACTTACTTACGAATAAAAAAATAGGCTATTGTGAAAAAGGCGTTGAAAAGTGTTTTTTTTTAACTAAATGCAATTCATTTTGCAGGAAATCGCTTAAATATTATAATAAAAAGTTTAAATAGACTCAAGTTATATAAATTGATAAAAATAAATAGTCGTACATGAAAACCCCCAATTCACTTGAATGACAGGATGGCGAGTTTTTAAATATCTATCATTCAAATAAAGATCTCTTTTGCAGAATAATATTTTTTGATAAAAGCAGTGCAGACAAATGAAAAGGCAAATTTTATAAAAATGTGTTCATGAAATTTTCAAATACATCAAAGCAAATAGAAAAACAAAATAAATTTTCCAAAGTCTTAACAACGTACATTAATTAGTAAAATAACTTAATTATTCGGATTCGTCATCTATTATGAAGTGAAAATCAAGAAATGTATACTTATCGCAGACCGAACTCTTATCATCATCTTCAAATTTCCAAGATTTCAGATTCAAATTCATCATAAAAAAAATGGTGTGTGACTTTCTATAAACGACATTGATGGGTGTGACAAATCACGTAGGCACTCCTGCACAAAAAAAATTTCAATTCCAACTAATATTCCTCAAATTTCGCAAAAACCCATACTTTAAAGCAACCGAAAAACTAATACGAAAAATATAATGATTACTTACCTTTTGTTGAATTGGATCAAAAACTCACAAACAGGAAACAAGACACAGGACACAAATCACGTCCAACTCCAAGGAAGGTCGGGAAGAAAAGACGACAAAAGCATTGAATGTTGAATGCAAGTAGGAGCTGCGCGAACGATGCCGAATGTCGTTGTCGTGCGCAATTGACTCTTTGGCTCTATAGGTACGATATTTCCGTTTCAGATGCGGGTTAAATTAGTTTTTGTTTTATTGATAATAAATTAATGATTGATTATCCAAATTTGATTGCCAACTATGTATAACTTCATGCCGTTTATGATTTTATATGGTCACAAAAGTTGAGTCACTGAACCTATCTAGCCAATTTTGTTCATCTGACTTGTGAGTCATTTTTAATCAAATTGCAGATTATATTCATGAATAATCATCGTTTTCCTTCTTAAACAGATAATGGGTGCAGTTTGTTTATGAAATTGTACCCATATTTATCGACAATAAAATTGTTTATCGGCTGAATTCATAACTGTTACGAGATAAGGCAGCTTTCGTGCTGACGATGAGGTTTTCGTTTTACATAAACATAACAAATATTGCTGATTAAATATCGCCAAAGAAGAGCCTTTTTGTCGGATCAAATTCGCTGCCAAACTGCAACTCAACAACTCTCGATAACGGTGAAAAAACAGATTAACAACGTAATTGATATGCGTGAGCATGAAATATATCGACAAAACCTGTAAAAGGGTATATTTTTTTTATTGTGTAGTTGTTCATATAGCAAATCAATTCCTATTATAATTTGTGATTATTTGTGAATGAGCCATCGCATTCATGGCAGATTCACTACTTTTCTTGTAAAATTTCTCAAAATAATCGTTATTTTTTTTTTCCTTGATGGAATATGAGTATTATAGTATAATAAATACTAGTGTTTTACCTTGAATTCAACTTTTTCAGCTTCAGTTCGTCCCAGGACCACGACTTCAGGACTATTGAACAACTGAATTGTGTGCAAAACTGAACTTACTGAACACTGAACTCCGGACTCCCGACTCCCGGATTTGGATTTTGGATTCTTGTAACAAATGACAGTGACAGTTATCTAGTTGTCTTAGTAACAATACGTAGACTTGATTTATGAGTCATTTAAACTATGCGATGTTGCCGGACTCATGTTTGGTTATTTATTCATGAACGTTGGATCAATGTTTGTATTTTGAAATTAATTTTGATCTGCATAACATCCTTGTTGTTTGATATATATCTTTGTCGTTTTGTTGGCATACATTTTCTTTCACTCTGGAAGTTTGTATATTTTGGGATTTGTGAATTATTGAGGTAGAAGTGTCGCAGCGGCATTAAAAGTGTGGCGGATACACACGTCCATGAGAATCGTATGCTTGGCTGTTTTCACACTATACGATTTATCGTACGCTGTAAATCGTAACGATATGGCCTCAACTGTAAGCAAATGATTTTCACATGTACGCGATATCATGTTGTGAGCGTAGCGTCACATACGATATTTTGCACACTACACAAAAGCGATTCCGTTTATCGTACGCTTTAAATCGTCAAGATATCGCGTGCGCTATAAGCAAATTAATTAGAATTAACAGTTTTTGAATGTACGCTATACACATGACATAAAATATCCCAGTATGCACTTTACATACGATATTTTTTTGGGATTCGTGTGATAAGCTGTTGCGGCGTAGGCTGTAGATCGTGTACACTTGAAACAAATAATTTCAAATTAACAGTTTTTACATGTACGCGATATTATTTATTATTTTATTATATTTTATTTCAATTTTTTTTTTCTATCGCGTACCGTTCAACTCTTCTATATATTAAATCTGTCATTCCTGCAACCCAAAACCGTTTTCGCAGTATAAAAAAAACGTTTTTAATGATGTGAAGTTATTAATGACTTATTTTCCAAGTAGATGAATTATTCGGTTCAGTTGGTGAAAAAAAAATAGAATTTTTGAGTTTGGCTTGAATTATTTCAATATGGATTCAAAAAATTGAAAAACGTCCACTTATTTTCCCAGTCATGAATATTTTATATTTACTCAAGTTCCACATGAAGGTTATGAAAACAGCAATCTGACTAATCTCAGATGGTGGAAAGTGAGTCTGGCTGAAAATTGGCGGATTCAAAAATTTCAGCGATTTTACAGATCCGTAGAACTTATTTTCCATATATATTGATACAATTATAAAATGTTATTCAAAATAAGTCTGGCTTATTCACGAAGTTGGAATATGGGGGGTCATCTTCAAAATGAAAAAAAAATACCTACTTATTTTTCCAGAATTGCAAATTTGACATATGATAGATTAAACTAAAATCACATAGACAATACACGTCTGGCAAGAATCTACTATTCAATCACGGACGTCTTACCAAAATAACACAACACCATCGAAAAATAATCCAATAAATGACAGTCGCCCGCCGTCGATCTGCTCCTATCGGAAATCAAACATTCAGAATGATTAATGTCAATCACTATTGCAATGAACTTTTTTTTTCCTTTAAGACGATTTATTATTATTATTATTATTATAAACCCGAAGGCGAGATGAGATGGGATTTGAAGTGAAACGCTAAAAAAACAGATAATCTGTTGTTACATCAGATCATAGGGAAGCTCTTTTTAGAATTATTTCATTTAAACTACTCGCTGTGGAGAAATTTGTCCAGCCGGTTGATATTGTTGGTGCCACAAAGAGGCGAAAACTATCATAATAATAATATAATGAATCTGTGATCATAAACAAATAAAAAAAACCCAACTTTAAATGTCAAACGAGATTCGAAAAAGCGACATTTTTTTACGCTGAGCAAAACACGCAGTCGCTGACGTGACGCTTCACAACAGCATTACGTTCAGGTGGGCTTCTTATCAAGTAGCTTAAGTTGCTGGGACCGCCTGAATGTAGGCATTGTACTTATCCTTGGCGAAAACACGGATACAATTTATTTGCAACGTTGCCAATTTTGTACCGACAGTCTTTCAGGAAAACGACAAAACGAGTCGAGGTTATACAAGATCTTAGCACAATATAGGTTGGGCAGGAGCGTTACTTTTTAAACGATATTTAAGAGAACATCCACCAGCTACGCTGGGCAGGAGCGTACCTTTTTACTCGGGCAGGAGCAGAGTCATATGGGCAGGAGCGTTACCTATAAATATGCAATATATCTTAAAAATTGAACCTCTACTCGGTGACTTGGCAACACAGCATGACGTGCCTTGTGATTTTAGAATTGTATCCGTGTTTTCGCCAAGGACTTTATAGGCATTGTTACTTTGGCGATCACCATGGCAACGCCATGTCAACCAATCTGACCAATCAGGGATCAGGGATTGCGAGGATGAAGCTTTCTCGCTCCCTTGATATAGTCGCATAATTCTATCTTTCTTACGGACAAACAAACCGTCCCTTTTATAAATGTATAGATAAAGATAACAAAATCAAATCACGAAACAAAGCAATTTTATGAAGATTCTGGATTCCAATGAGATGCAACTAAAATGGACAACCTACTCCTCTCACCTTTACAACCTGAACCCAACAAACAGAGAAACGGCAACATTGTTGTGCGGACGGAAGCTACATCCAGCCGCGAGTATCGGCGGTGTTGTAACCGATCTGGGGCGTGCTGCTACATGGAAATCCGCCACAGGTCCGCCACATAATGAAGATGTAATCATATACAAATATACATAACCCGAATTTACTTTACATGCATATCAAGCGAGATCCGCTTTCGAAAAAGCAGCATTTTTTTACGTTGACGTGACGCTTATACAATAGTATTACGTTCAGGTGGGCTTCTTATCAAGCAGCTTAAGCTGCTGAGGCTGAGGCCACCAGAATGTAGCCATTGTTACTGCGGCGTTCACCATGTCAACCAATCTGACCAATCAGAGATTGCGAGAATGAAGCCTTCTCTCTTCCTCATTAGATACACGCATAATGCTATCTTTTTTACGGACAAACATAGATAGATAGATAGATGGATAGATAGATAGATAATGGTGCATTTTCACTATTTTCATATAGCCCACAGTCCCACTGAAGTGAAAAAATATCGTTTTCTATCAACAGAAACCTCCGGCGTCTCTAGCATCTTCTACTCCGTTACATAGTCACAGTTCTCTCAGTCTGTCCCAGCCCATGTGTGTATGCATTCGGCGCCCCAGTCAAATGCATTTTCGCTATGAAAATTTGTCGGAAGTATTCGAGAAATTGCCCGATGTAAGGGCGCCACTGTACGCTATTTGAATACACACTAGGACGGCGGACGAAAAGCGTTCTCACTTTTTCAGTACGATAATTGTGCTGATTGTACTGAAATCTTGGTTCAAAAGCGTGGTTCAAAACAAACACATCAAGTACATTTGTCATTTTCCAGTACAATTGTCTCCTGTCTAGTCGGTTGTCACTATTGTCATTGTCAGTCTGATGCGGTCTGCAGTCTGCGTGCATTCATTCAAGATAAACCCAAAAAGTAGGGATCTCTCCTTACGAGAAGGGATAATCATGCCACATATGGACGTGGATGAGAATTTTTCAAAACCGATAAAACGTAGGGAAAATTAACACTTCACGGTATTTTGGAAAGTTTCACGTGGACTGTTTTTAACGGTAGCCTGATTGAAATATTTTTTACGAAACAATATTTAACTATTATTTTAACTTATCATTATAAGTGCATTCGCCTCAATCCATCGAACCCCCCCCCTAAGTACAAATGAATTTTGCTCAGAATAACTAACCAAACAATTCTTTCCATGTTTACTGACTGGGAAAATAAGCGAAAATCGTCTCCTGAAATATATAGTTCTTTGTGCTGAACTAGTTTTATTATTTAGTTCCTGTTTCCTGTTGTGCCACTTATACCACACACCGTCAAAATGCATATAATAATCACAATAAAATGCCAATCCAGGACACGTGACTCGATTGGAAAGTTATAATTACATTTTGCCTGGATCGATCCACACGTGTACGAATTTATTACATTAAGTTCTAGCCTGGTGTTCCAATATTTATTGTAGGAAACATAACTCACTTTTAATTTAAAATTTAATAGGCATACCGGATTCTTCCTGTTTCTAGTTTTTCTTATTCTATTGTTAATCTTGTTCCTTGTTTCTGAGATGTAGATATTCTTTGTATGGTTCTTGGAAATGGGAATAAAATGAAACACAATGGTCGGTTTTCCCAACGGAGTAAATCAGGTCAATAATACATTTTATTTTGACAGATTGAAAATGTGAAATGAGGACAAGGACAGATTTTTTATATTAGCTTTTTGGTGTAGGTACCTACATTTAAATCTAGAACTTACAATAACTGTTAATTTTAGTTTAATTCCTGTAAGAAATAAAGCGACCACCACAAGTATATTATGATATCCTTGTTTACGTGGTCTATAATGGGTCCCTCTAGATGTTTTGAAAACCCATCACGAATATTTATGGATTTATTAGGGTTAAGCTCATGAATGTGTTTTTTGAAAAGGAACAGTCTTTCGAAGTATTGTGTTGCAATAGCGTCGAAACGTTCCGCATTTGTATACGATTTTGAATATTCTTTTGGTGTTTGAATAACAGATTCGTTATTATTGCTCGCAAAGTGGTTTAATTTACGTAGTCTTACATATCAGAAGTGGGATAGACTGCCAAGACCGCGGCTAAATTTCCTTTCTGACAAAATGGGAAAACGTAAAGTGAATAAAAAGGACAAAAAGTCAAAACGTGGACGAAGTGACCGGCGATCTTGCGAAAAACGAACACGCGACTGGTCAACTTCTTCGAGTAGTTATACCAGCACAGACAGTGAAACTGCTTCTCTTCCTCTTCGAAAACGGATACATACCATAATATCCAAAATAGTCAGGTAAATTGAGCAACCGGTTTTTTATTTGTTTTAAGCTCATGCTCTCCTGAACTTGCTCCCCTTATAACACAAATGTTTTGTTTTTGAAACGATTGTATAATTTTTTTTAAATACAATACAAATTTTCTTCAAGTTCGCCTCTGGTTAGATTGAATCCGGTCAAATCTGCTCACAAAGTTTCATCAATACCAATATTTTTTATATCCTGAAAATCAACATTGGTGCATCAGGCGTTTTAAAAACAGAGGAAAAAAAAATTCATTTTGAAAATTACCGCCATAGGTTTCACATTTTACCACTCCTCTATGATTTGTCAATTTACTCTAGAAATTTTGACCAGTTGAGATGTATAATATGCCCCTGAATGGACCTAATCATGTATGATATCCCCAAAATTGGCTATCGGAAAATTCTACAATGGGCAAAACTTTTTATAAAATCATTATCACTGTTTTCATAAATTGCAAAATAGGAATATTGACAGTACTGCACTTTTTAGTTTTGTTTAAATTCATTTCAGTTAATTGACGAAATAAATTTTGTCCGGTCAAATCAACAACCCTAATCCTAATCATTCATACCTACTAATAAATGGTTGCAAAATTCTGATATTTTGAAAATTACGACCCGTTGTAATAAACAGATGAAAACTGTTTATTGCTTGACTTTATGGTGTCTTGGGGTCAAACCAGCTAGACGCCAACCCATAGAATATTATTTAATCAGGTGATTGCACCTTAATTTATGGCAACTTAATTTATTACTGAATAAATTATGAATGTGTACAAAGCTATACATTTCTCCCAGAATAGTAATCATTTATTTGAAAATCCCATTCAATCAAAGTGAAATATAATTTTCGATGTTTTTTGATAGCCTTTTATACTTCTCCCAATTGCAGTTGAGCGACACCAAAGCACCAAAGCTTACTCACTACTTTGGCGACACATTATAATCCAAGAATACGAATACGGCCCCTATTCAAGGCGACGCATCTCCTGTCAATCCGTGGTTGAAACGCCGTTATTTACAGTGTTGCCAAAGTGCCAGTAATAATCGTCTTGCCAGTCATTTTACCAGTAAAACCTGTATACCAATGTTTTGCCAGTAATTGGAATACTTACATGATCTGTCTTTTTTTCATTTATAAAATTCATTTAAAAAACAGAGCAGCCTAACCATTAATTATTAATCGATAAAAACGAAAAGACTTGTATCCATCATTAATTTGGGACCATTGATTAATGACAGTGTCATTAATCAATGTTTGGGACCATCTCTACTCTTTCCCTCACTGCTGTCAGTGTCGCTACTATCAAGAGTGTCATTTGTCAATCTAAGAATAAGTAAGGTTCACATTCAATATCATTTCGAAGTGGAACTGTCAAATTTCCGCTTGCCAAATGAGAATCATATGATACCATCTAGGTTGAATCTGTGTTCAAAGTCAGGCTTACGCTAAATTCAATGTAGATGGTACCATATGATTTTCATTTGGCAAGTGGAAATCTAACAGTTCCACTTCTAAATGAAATTGGATGTAAACCAGGCTTAATAGAATCAAAAATAAGGCTTTCTTTGGGCTTTGCCAGTAATTGCCAGTAATGGCGGAAATAACTGCCAGTAATTTTTTTAACAGCTATCGGCAACACTGGTTATTTACGTTGGTTAGGTTGGTAGTGGTAGTGGTAGTGGAGTGTGGAGTGGAGTGGAGTGGGGAATGGCAGTATTGGCCATTGGCATTGGCAGTAGAAGTGTATTTTTTATCGATAAGTATTGATTGTGGAAGCAGGCAGATGTTTTATTGATCTTTTCCATTAATTGATAGTGTTAATTTGTTTTAGCCTGTATATTGTGATACTGTACTCATTCATCATCAACTCGATTTCATCATGAACACGTAGGTACCTATTTTTATTAGCCTCTGAATTTGAAAATACACTATTGCAGTCTCTATACACTTGTTTCATAAAACCACATTTCAGAGATGTTTTTCTTCTATAATGGGGTCTATGATTGACCGTTACGTTAACTTAACAGGTACATTTCGGAACATTTGCAATATTGGTAAACAATCGTAACGCGTAAACGTTCAATTATAGACCAAATAACATAAGGTTGTGCCTGATCATTTTGATATATTGATGTTGATGGATATGATGACGAAAAAGAAACACAGAGAAAAAAAATATAAAGTTGGGTGTTTTGACTTTAGTTTACATGTAATAAACCTCAAGTTTTGTTACTTTCGCTATAATACGCCAATCAAATTTGATATACATGGTCAAATAAACTATGTACTCAACGAAAAAACGGTACACCCGAAATTTTTGCCTATGCTTGGACACTCATTATATTTTAACAAATCGATGAAAAAATATGCGGTCTGCACCACGATGCAGAGCATTTCTTCGCGGTTTATGCGGATTGTTCAAAACTTAATTTCCTTAAAAACTTCTTTTATAGAGGATGGTAAAAAAAGAACTGTAAATTTTCTTTTTCTTTACTGTCCCCCCATTTCCACAGAGATTTTTTGGAGCTTTTTTGCGATACGCCCAAGTGCTTGTTACGTCCATATCTTGAGACATTTTTGGATTTTTGTTAATATCTTCTTTCGTTTTTGAAATATCGAGTTTTTTTTTTAATTATGACACATAGGGCTTTGGATGGCTGTTCTGCTAATTCTTAGTTAACAACTGACCATGTTATGGCATAGATCTATTGTTAAGCTGTCTTTCTGATGACTTATTGGATACTCAGCATTATTAGTAAGTATACAGGGTGTGCCAAAGAATTTTGATCATAAGTAAAGCACTTCGTATTTATTTTGTCAGGTTTTCTTAAAAATTATTATGTCAAAGAAGATGAATTAATTGATAAATTAATAATTAATTTTCAAGAAAACCTGACAAAATAACTAACGAGTGCTTTACTTATGATCAAAATTCTTTGGCACATCCTGTATATACTTCAAATATTGCTGAGTATCCAATAAGTCATCAGAAACACAGCTTAACAATAGATCTATGTCATAACATTGTCAGTTGTAAACTTAGAATTAGCAGAACAGCCATTCAAAGCCCTATATGTCATAATTTTGAAAAAAAGTCGATATTTCAAAGACGAAAAAAGATATCAACAAAAATCCAAAAATATTCTGAGGTATGGACGTAACAAGCACTTGGGCATATCGAAAAAAAACTCCAAAAATGGAAATGGGGGAAAAGTAAAGAAAAAGAAAATTTACAGTACTTTTTTTACCACCCCGTATAAAAAAAGTTTTTGAGGAAATTAATTTTTTGAACCATCCGCATAAACCGCAAAGAAATGCTCTGGTGGTGCAAACCGCATATTTTTTCATCGATTGGTTAAAAAATTATGAGTGTCCAAACATAAGCAAAAATTTTGGGTATACCGCTTTTTTTGTTGAGTAGTTTATTTAGCGGAGCTACGAATTTTTACGATTTGGACAAATTTTAGTGAATGATTCCAATCCAAGCATACTTTTCTCCTTCTAAACTACTCAACAAAAGTACTAATAGTAGATTCTCACCTACAAATTTTTGAACTGTCATGATTTTTTGACGAATCGCTAAAAAAATATGCGGTTTGCAACACGATTCACAGCATTTCTTTGCGATTTATACAGGCTGGTCCATGATGAATGCGTCATATTATAACGGTAGATTCTAGACGCTAAAATATTGCGATTTGGCTTAATTTACCATGATACTTGAGTCGATAATAACCGAGATACAGGGTGTGAAAGTTAAAATATTGTTTTTGATTTTAATTGATATTTTCATAAGTATCTGACTGATCTTGCTGAAAATTGGTATGTTGCGGTGATCTGATTACAAAATGTGATTCTCCTATGTTTTGTAGGTGAAAAAAGTAGGCTTCATTAAATAATGTTTTTCAAAAACTTGCATTTTTCAGTCAGAGGGTCGTAAAGAAATACATAACTGTAAATACTCTTTTTGTACTGTCTCCCTTTTCTCACATTTTTTTTCCATATGGTCAGATTAGTGTTTCCAAATTTCGGGATTTGGGGATTTTTAATTTACATCCCGGGCTCCCGGGATAGATCTCGAAATCCTGGAAAAAATTGAAAGGTTATAATGATTACATAATATTTTTCAACTACATATTTTAGTAAAAGAACTTATACTCACTGAAAGATAATGTGTATATGTATCGTAACCAATACAAGTGTTACAATGCGATATGTTAAAAAAGACTTTTTTTTTTAACGTTTTGGTACCGTGATAAATTCCCGGGATGACACATTTTACGATATTTTTCACATTTTGTTCCTTCACCCCCTTAAGAGGGGTGGGGGGTAACTTTCGCATTTCAAATTGAATGATGTATTTTTTATTTTAAAATACGAATCTACATAAAATAGGTAGTCTGTTTAATTTTTTTTTAATTGCTCTACTGGTTACGAAATTATGACGATCAGAAATTGTTCCATTAGATTATCCCTGTATATTACAGTTATCCTGCATCTTTTACCATGGAAACCTCAATGTAATCGTCCCCCCGTGAAATTATCACCTCACCAAAATGTAAAAAAATGAAGCCGTTTCTCGTATCGCTTCGTAACACAAAAACTCATCCTTGAAGTGTTTGACGTCACCAAATTGTAAAAAAAAATTGAAGCCGTTTTTGACACATCGCATTGTAAGACTTTAAAAAAATAATCCTGTATAATACATGACATATCATTTCGGGATAAAATCGGGACTTCTTTCGTGATTTCGATTTAGCCCTAGCTAGGTGAAAATTATAAAGATCAGTGTCGTCTCGAGGGGTATCTTACCAAATATTCTGTTAAATAAATGTACGACACTGTCCTTATTGTAATTTTTATTTTTCTCTGTAATGAAACGACCAAAAATACAACATTTTTACTTCTTGTTTTTTTTTTGTATCTGGAAAAAATACGAAAAATGTTTTTATTTCTTTTCTAAACGGGTTAAGTATTTTAAAGCAAGTTGAATGAGGCCAGAGACAAAATAAATCCAAGAGAGGTTGCTTTATCCAAGAAAAAATTAAAAATCACTATAAAGGCAGCGACGTACATTTGTTTTTTTTTTTATTATACATTTTTTCAAATGACCTTTATTCAAACATAACAACACTTTCCTTAGAAACTAAAAATGCACATTTCCCGGTCAACATTACTTATTGAATGAAGTAATTTAAAAGCAGCCACAAAGCTGGTTCCGCGATTGATACAAATAGTTCTTATTTCTAATAATCACACATTCTACCTACACTTGATAAATATTATAGGCTTTTAACATTCCAGCATATACAGGGTGACGATTTTAAAACTTGAAATTTCCATATTTTGGGAACGAAAAATTGAATCAAAAAACGCTCAAAAAAGATTCCATAAAACGGAGGGGGAACAAAAAAAGCCTATAAACTCACCCTTATCTGTAACACCTAACAGGGTGAGATACACCCCTGAAAGCTCAAATAGAGAGGGGGGTCGAGTGATCCCTTATTTTGAAGGGTTTTCGACACTGATTACAACTGCCGAGTTTCGCGTCTCTGCTGTCATTCCTGTTGATATGAAAGCTAGTCAAAATTTTATTTTTTCATTTTATTTTATTCAATAAATAATCACTCGCAAGAGTAAACTTCTCCATACTAAAAGGATATGATGAGGGACTGAAGACCTTCAAAACGAGTTATCAGTCAGGCCTTTTGACGAGGATCTGCTCTTCCACCTATTTTTTTTTTTTTTTAAATACTTTTTTGGAGTAATAGTATACCTTGTTTTGAAGGTATTCAGTCCCTCATCATATTCCCTTAGTGTAGAGAGGTTAACTCTTTAGGGGAACTATTTATTGAATAAAATAAAATAAAAAAATAAAATTTTGTCAAGCTGTTATCAACAGGAATGACAGCAGGGGCTTGAAACTCGGCAGTTGTAGTCAGGGTCGAAGGGCCTTCAAAATGGGGTATCATTCGACCCCCCTTTCTATTTAAGATTTCAGGGGTGTATCTTACCCTGTCTTAGGGGTTACAGATAAGGGTGGGTTTATAGGATTTTTTTTGGTTCCTTCTTCGTTTTATAGAATCTGTTTTGAGCGTTTTTGATTCAGTTTTTCATTCTCAAGATATGGAAATTTCAAGTTTTGAAATTGTCACCCTGCGTATGTAGATGATTGAAACCGATGACATCTTATTTAGAGTGCTATTATCGGGAGAGTATTGTATGTCAGCATATACATTGATAGAAGAGATTACGTAAGCCTATATTTGTTCTAACATTCTGAAAAAAAAAGTTGTTCAGATTCCTGAAAGAATAGGTCAGCATCTGATTCACATACTTTAAAAAAAAAAAATTTTTGGAGAGGACAATCTTATACAAACTCACCTTTATTTTCAATGCACAATAAGATAAAATTATAAAAATTGGGGGTTTCCATTTGAAAAAATTGATTTTTGGCCGTTTTCTGAATTTAATGTTTGAGCTTATTTTTGGCCCACCCTGTAATAATAGTTTTCATATTGCTGTGAAAAATCCATTAAAGTAGGTCCTTTTCAACAAGAAATCCAATACAAATTAAATAATGAAGGCTTTCTTATAGGTGAAATTCACATTCAAATAGGAGCCTTCAAACGTCATTTTTGACATTAAAACTTAAATATTTCAAAAACGCTCATACTTAGGTATAGGACATGATACATGAAATCTGCCTAGAATTTTACGCAGAATCCAAAAATGTCATAATATATAGGGTGTTCCATTCAAAATAAGAGAGTTGACACCTACTTCCGGTATAACCGGAAGTCGTGCAACGTTGCTTGTATTTCATTTGAGAAGAACATCTATGAATATCCCACCATACAAATTTTCAGAATCCTTATTGCTTTATTTCCTGAGATATTCTAATGGACGGTCACCGTGAGACACCCTGTATAATAACCATGCAGATAACTCTCTGGATATTTTCTACCTTTTTTTCGTGAATTAGATAACTGTATTTGAATTTAGTATTTGCATTGAATCTATTTTTCGATTTGCAAAAATAACGTGAAATATATGAAAAAAATGGAATCAGCGCATCAAAATTATACAGGGTGTAACTTAATGGTATGTCATTATTTCACGGGGGAGTTCCTGGATACATTTTAAGTCGAAAAGGTCATATAAACTTGAGTCTTAAAATGCTTGTGTTTTAAGATACAGGGTGTTAAAGATCTATTTTATTTTCAGTTTTTAATACATTTTCCAAAGACGGTTTGAGATATTGAACTGAATTTTGCCACAGGATATTATGGTATAGGAACACACTTTTTTTTATTTTTATTTTTTTATTTTTATTTCATTTTATTTTATTTTATCTTTTTCATTTTTTTTTAAATAATTTTTAAGACCCAAGTTTATATCACCTTTTCGACTCAAAATTTATCCAGGAAAATTATGACATATCATCAAGTAACATCCTGTATAAAAACACTTGGATATCAAGTATAAAATATCTACCAAAAAGTTTCATTTTGTAGACCTGTGTAGTCTAAACAAAAAACCTTATTCTCAATTTACATAATAAGTTACTAAACTTTACACTTTTCCGGTTAAAAAAGTCCGCAATTTCAGGTGAGTTCGAGTTTACGCTCTAAACCATTGAGTTTTATGACTATTTGAACGCGTGAAAAGTTGTGTAAGTGGCGCCCCCTACAAGTAAAAGCCATACCAAGTCCAGATTTGTATTTTGCGTATCAAACCACACCTGCATACCAAATTGCAATAAAATAAATTCATTTTTTCAAAAGTTATTTGAAGAAATCACAAATTCAAATTCGACACCCTGTATCTCTCTCAATATCAACTTTTGAATAAGACAAATGAGGGTCTATCGCAATATTTTCTTGTAAGGAATCTGTTGTTATCTTATGACGCATTCATTATACGGACCACCGTATACAAAAAGATCCTTTTCTTTTTCCATATTTTTCATGAAAAGTTTTACTTTACATTTTAGAAAAAAAGACTTCACCAACTGCCTTCTGCCTCAGTATTTCTGGTAAAAATTTGAATAAAATATGAAGCAGTACGTGAAATGATCATGCTTTTTTGATTAGACACACTTTGCAACAACTTAAACCGTATTTAATAATAATACAATAAGATTGAACGATAAACATTGGGGCTTGATTTTTGACAGTTTCCTTAATTTAAATTTTGACCTTATTTTTGGGCCACCACGTGATGATAGTTTTCGAAATGTTGTGAAAAATCTTCCAAAGTAGGTCACTTTCAACAAGAAATCCAATTCAAATTGAATAATTAAGGCTTTCTTATACGGAAAATTTACATTTCAATTGGAACCTAAAAACGTCATTTTTGACATAAATACTCAAATATTTCAAAAACGCCTATACATAGGTATAGGACATATATGAAATCTGCCTAGAATTTTACGTAGAATCCAAAAATGTGATGATATATTTATATATAGGGTGTTCCATTTGAAACAAGGCAGTTGACACCTACTAAACCTTCAAAATGATGGTCACTTTGACGTTGATATGTCAAAAAATTGATTTTCATGGCACAAGTAACAAAGTACCGGTTGACACTGTATAAACTGACACCCCCAAACTTATTTTTCTTTATCGTACAGAAAAATACAAAATACTGACCTCAAAAGGAAAATTTTTGCAGTTTAAATATCACTTGTTCTTGTTATTTTATGTAACTTCAAAGCTATACGGAAGAGCGACAAAAAGTATTTTTTTTTTAATGGAAAGCCTCAATTATTTCTAGCCAGATTGAAAGACTTCACTTTTCTAAATAATTTGCTCATTTGATATTTAAAAAAAAAAAATCTTTGAAAATGGTGTTCTCTGTGGCAGAAAAAAGAAAACGCAGTGGAACATTTCTCTCTGATTAGTTTTGTGTTTTGTTTTGTTATACCCAGTTCTCTAGTTTCTGGTTTCTGTTCTTTCGTATTATTTATTTTATTCAACATTTGTTACATTAAAATTCTGAGAGATATTGATATTTTTTGTTTCGCTTCTTGATAACCAAGACTAGCTTTTCGAAATGTCTGTGTGGCAACGTAATAAAATTAACAAAATAGAATCTAACGGCCCATTAGGTGCATGGAGATTCGAAAATAGATATCTCAAAAATGGCTGACCGAAATGTCACCAACTATGGTATTTTTGAAATCAGAAGAATAATATCTTTTTATTTCAAGATCAGGTTCACAATTATTGTCAAGGTGTATTTTTTTTTAAATAAAAAAAAGTCAAGTTCTTTTTACTACTGTGATGATTTTTTTTTACAGATCGAATGACATTATGACATTGGCCAAAGATATATGGTGAACATGGTTTATGGATAATATTTATGAATATTAATTCAGTGTTCTGTTTGCAGGGATAATTTTCAGGAGTTATCCAATAACAGTGATTGTTTTTTTGACGGCACCGAGATAATTCATCCGTTTGATATATTTGACAACATGAACTCCGACGTGACTGACAGTAGTGATAGTGACGATTTGCCGGTGAGTGACGATTCGTATATGGAGGATGAGGAAGAGCTCAAGGAAAGTGGTGAGTTATATGGAATTTCTCCTTAAGAGTGCATTTTCTGCCGACTCGTCGGGAAGCATTAGAACATTCCGGTATAGGATTTGGCACAAATTCGATTTCAAACTCTTCAACGAATCGAAGGCGAAGTGCCGAAACCGATAGACTACGATTCAACCAAGAACTTCACACCGACGATGTCGTCGTCTCTCTCAGGCTATATGAGGCCACCACGCAGCCTGAGAGAGAGGAAGACATCGGCTGTGTATAGTTCTTAGTTGAATCGTACTCTACCAGAATGTTGAGCGGTGCTGGAACTAGGTCGGAATGTTGCTTCGCATTTTGCGCGCGCTTTGTTTTTGTATCTATAGCTATTCAACCTATAACATATTTCCGCACGGTCATGGTCACGTGTTGCTAAATAATATTGAGCAATTAAAAAAAGTTACGGAACAATGTGTTTAGGGGCAAGATGAAAAATGAGAGGGATGTAATAGAGTGGATGACTGAATATGAAAAGTAGACATTTGGTTCATGGCGAATAAAAAGAAGCCCACAAACCCTTTAACGATTGTCTGTGCTCAAATTCTGATTCAGCATATGTAGGTATTGGGTACATTTCATAATTTTTGAATGAACGTTTTTGGAAATATTTGATACAGAAAGCATTTTTCACACATGTTTATAGGAACTTTTTTTCCTTGAAAACATCTCGGGAATCACCCATCGATTTCAGAAAACACCCTGTACAATAAGTACCTACTTAGTAAACAAATCTCGCCAAGGTATTCAAAGTTGCACGAAAACCTGACCCAGGCTCTTGAATTCTGGTTTCTAGCAATTAAGTAACTGCCGAAAAAACATGTAATTACACACCTTATTTTGACTAGACACCAACTATCTGTGCAGTGTGCACACTATACACATCATGCAACATTCCAACCTGGATTCCAGCACCGCTCAACATTCTGGTATCGGCATCGGCACTTTGGCTTTGATTAGTCGAGAGGTTGAAATCGACCAATAGAATTTGAGCGGGTGCCAAATCTTATACCACCGAAATGTTTGAATGACGCCGGGAAGTGCTTACGGCGGGGGCCAATCGAATCAAACCAAACCAAATCAACATGTGCTTTATTACAACGAAGAATTACAATATTTTTTTTGTAGAGCAAAGAAAACACAATAACTTATTAGTACTTACCATGAAAATACTTATAGTCATAATAAAACTAAAGTGTACCAAAAAGTCAAACAAATTGTTACTTGTACATATTATACGGGATGACACAGATCAACTGGTCAATAATTATACAGAATATAGAGCAACCACGGATAAGAAGGTTGAGATGGGAAACCCATGGCCGGAAGTTCCCCGTTTCCAAAATACAAGGTGTAAAAGTTTAACAAAAAAATAATTGAAACATGTGCGCAGTATTAAAAAAAAAAAAAATGTTTTAGCATCACTTTTTCAATTATACTTTTTTTCTAAAACCTCGTCTTTTTTCCAATTTGCAACAAAATAGCTCTCTTGACTTCTTTCTCTCCGACGTTTTCTGGTGAAAAAATAGAAACTATACTACCCAGGGAACAATTTAAAGTTTATGAGAACCTGCAAGAAAGCTTTAAGCCTTCTCGATAAATTTTGTCTTAAAACCACTTCAGCTCAATTCTACCTCAAATCCGCAATAAGAGCAAAGTTGACCATCCTATTTAGTTTTGTGATAAATCTCGTGATTCGGATACCAAATGCGATCGAAGATATCCTTAATCCTCTCTTAAAACCATAACTCAAGTGTAAATAGCTGTAAGGCTTTCACAAAGAGACCGTTTCAAATCAATCTTTAGTATGTATTGAGGGCTCAAATTTTTTAAGCGCTTTAGAAATTAATTGTCTTTATAAAAAAAATGAAGCTTAACGAAAAATTTCGTTTCCAATTTTTTGTAATTTTCGCATTATAACTACTTATTGTATTCAAAACCCCAAATGAGAGTGATTTTACTAAGTCTCCCTCGAAGTTATCGTAAAATTTTCGATTTTTTGTGTTTGGAAACAACAAGATGGACGGGTTGTTATTTTGATAAATATAATATGGCGACTCACTGTTTAAATCAGATTTGTATTGGGGAAATCCACGTCAAATTCTTTAGGATTTATTGGAGAATCATTATTCTTTCAAAAGTATACTTTGTCTTCATAATCACCACCTTGAGTCTTATTATTCTTATGCAAGTATATTTGATGTTATCACATACCATTTAAGAGTAACTAGTCTTGCATAAACCCGGCTTGAGAAAAAATTACCTGAAAGTCGTTAAATTTACATCGCTTGCGCGTGCTATGAGCTGATCATTATAATATATTTCAAGCATGGCAAACGCGCGTCGTGTGTTCAGAATCGTTTTCCAATCGTAGTTATAAGAAGAGCGTCGTCCTTTTTTCTACTTATTTTGACTTATCCTTTATTTATCGAGATACATTTAGGAGTGGCTTGAAACCTTGATCGTTTAAAGGTTTATAATTTTTTTGAAGTAGTATGAAATGTATCACCCGTTTTTTATCATGAATTTTGAAAATGTATCACTGGAGATGCATGCATAGGAGGATTCTTTTTAATATGGTTTTTGGTTCAACCCGCTATGTTAAGGTGTTTTCATGTTATTTGAAAAGTCGTGACGAAAGGAAAAGCCATACCTAAAATATCGCAGCACACGCACTCCTAAAGACGGTATTATGTTGGTATTTTGTATTTCTCTAGTGGATATTTTGTTTTATCAATGTTCTCCACACAATTCACACCAAACTCCAGTCATAAGCCTGATTTTATACGAGGAAATGTTGAAAAATCTAAAAAACCAAGTATAGCAGAATATTTCTTATTGTGTATTTTAATTTTATTTCTAAAGACGTTATCTGTTCACAGCATCTCCAGAACCACCGCAACATTCCAATGAAGTCGAACACAATGAATTGCCACAAATTAATCAAACTAAAAAAATCCAATCATTTAAAATCACTGTTTGCGGAAAAAATCGAAATGTTTCATCGATCTTCATCGATGTGCCGATTGTGGATCCTTCAGTTGAACCACACGCAACGGTCGGAGGACCCAACGTCGTTGATGGTGGGGAAAAACCAAAGAACTTACCAGATGAGGTCATGAAAAAACCAAAAATTATTATAAACAGGGGAGGAAACAGACCAGTTCCAGAAACGGTAATTGAAGAAGATTCGTGCAAAAAAGTGGGCTGGCGTGAAATTTATTCCAAGGTCCATGAGGAGGAATTTAGACTGGTTTCATCTATGCTGACTATGGATTCAGAGACGTAAGCAAAATATTTTAAGTCAAGATTATTAGAATTTCATTGGCATACATTTTGATGTAGGTATTGTAGCCGCCACCTCTTATTCATTTTGTTTATATTATGAAAAACGGGACAAGAGAAGTCTCGATAAAAGAATTCCAAACCGATACGCACAAAAAAGATCAAGACGTAGCATTGCATATTGGTCCGGTATAATTGGAATAAAATATTGCACGTTGGACAAACTAAAATTCATAATTTCTTATATTTCAGTTTATTTATCGGAGATAATATACAGTTTTGATGAAAAAATATAACATTGGCATCAAATTGAAAATAAAAAAAAACACAATATGTAACAGGTTCGTTTGGCTGCTGGTTTAATAAATTTCACTTTAATTTTCTTGGACTATTATGAGTATGTTATTAGCTATATGTTGAGTGATTAATTATCAGTGGAAGCGACAATACTTCTTGATTCTACTTGAACAGAAATCACAATCAAGGACTCCATTTTTCGATCTTATCAATATAATATCTAATTGATCATCAGGGCTTCGAGAGACCACAAGACTAGTCTTGGTCTTGGTGACAAGACCGCAGCATCACATTTATCATCCCAATGTGTATTTCACGTCACAAAAAGTGATCATGAAATTCCATCTAATCAAACAGTGACAAAGTTCAAAAAAATATTTTATCAAGTCTTAGATAAATGTAACAAAATGCTTAAATCATCAAGAAGTAATGTATAGCAAATGCCAAACAACTTTCGATCCACGACATAATTTCCACCAAGCACGTTGTTATGAAGTTTGATGCTGGTGGCCAAATTTGGTCACCAGCAAATCACATGATAACTTGCTTGGTGGCAATAATGACGTGAATCAAGAGTTGTTTGGCATTTGCTCTACCTACATCCTCACATCAAAATAAATAATGTGTTACTGAAAATGATGAAAAGACTGGCCAGTCTTGGTCATGGTCTTGGTCTTGCGAAGCCCCATTGATCATGATGAGAAAAAATCAGAAAAGAGGTTTCTTAGATTGAATAATATGTCACAGCAATGACATTTTTATTGTCCATACCTCGATTATAATTGGATGGATTGAATGAGCCTTGTTAATAAAAAATATCGTCTATTATCTTTGCTGTTTTCTACATGTCGTTACTTAAACATTTTTCAATTAACACTAATCACTGATAATTTTTGAAACGAAAACATTAATCATTTTTCAGACCAAGTGTAAGGAGTGGACCATCAAGAAAATTGCCATTTTTCGATGAGCCCGTTAAAAGACCTCCATCGCGAATAAAACCACCTCTATAACAAGGTTTTCTTCCATTTTGGATGGACTGGATGGATGTCACGTGAATTCTCCATTTTGTTTTTCCATTTGTCTTCTCATGTTCATGTATCTTACGTTTTTGCCAATAAATCACTCTTGAGTTCCAAAATCATTTTATTCTCAAGACAGAAAACACTTCGTAACAGTATAGTGTGCCCAGAATATTTTTCAAAAAGTGCAAATGTAAAAAATTCCTTTCTGTGCAGAAATACAAAATACCAGATCAAAGTTTTATTTTCACTTGCTAATACGGAGGTTTTGAAGCTCTTATTTGACCCTTTATGAACGTTGCCGGTTATTCTGAGCTTGCGCTGAGGTCTGGAAATAACCGATAACGTTTTACGTTATCTACGGAACCTTAACGTTCGCTTAATAGCCGTCGGTAATTTTCTCATGTTGTCATATTGGTATACAGTATTATTAAATCATTACATAGAAATCGTGAAACATACAAAGTTCAATGTAAATTGTCAAAAATGACTACAGTTGCACAGGAATTGTGAGATTCTTGTCTTTTTATTGAATATCCTATGTTTCACAGTGTAATTGATGGTGATGGTGATCAGCTGTCTATCATTCCAGTCGGTGTTTTGCCTGAGTTACATTTAATTTCACTTCGAAGTGGAAGTGACAGATTTCCGCCTGAATTATATACTACCATCCACATTGAATTTGGCGTTAAAGTGACTTTGAACGCAAATTCAATGTAGATGGTAGTATATTATTACTATTCCCGTTTACCAAGCGGAAGTGAAATTGAATGTAAACCTTATACATTTGGCAGTCTGAATCTGGTCCAATTTGCACCAAAATATATTTCATATTTCGTACGGCTCTTCTGGGAATTTGGCAAAAATTGCACAAAATCAAAACATCAAAAACTAAAAACACAACAGACCTGATTACTATGATGACAGAACGTCAAACGTTAAATACGAGTTTCAAAATATCTTTTTTGGGTCCTCTCCGTTATTAATGTTTTGTTATCTGCGCATGCTTAGTATAGCGGGATACATTAATCACGTTGAAATTAACAAGCGGTTCAAAGACTCCCTAATATCATGAACCTAACTTCACCATGACCGTTATTTCACCTAATTTATTGTTCTCAAATCAATACAACGTGTGAAGTGAAAATATTTGTCTTCTACAAATAATTCCATCATAGTGGATGATAAACCATAAACCAATGAATAATCAAATACAGGCTTATTTGATTTGTGGCAAGACCCAATAAATCAACCCTCAATTTATGATCTTGATGGGGGCTCATGCTCATTTCAGACCTTTTGTCCGTCCCGGCTTATATTATATTATGGTGACGATTGATTGCTCTATGGTCTACCGTATTATATGATATCAGGGAGTTTTTGAACCCCTTATTAATGTCAACGTTATTAACGTATCCCGGTGTACTAGGCATGCGAAGAAAACAAAACATTAATAACGGAGAGGACACAAAAAAGAAATTTTGAAACTCCTATTTAACGTTTGACGTTGTGTCATCACCATGTCATCTGTCATAGCATTTTATAATAAGACTATATTAGGATATTTTTTATGGAAGCAATTCTCCAAACTTTAGTAACTCAACAAAAGCCTGTAAGGTGGCGCAAAGCTGCACTTTTATACAAAAATGAAAAAACCCTCTGTTGACGATAATCGGCATTTCCTTCCTACAGAATACTACAGATCTCTTTTTTAACAAGGCGTGGTATCACGTCGAAAAAGAAAGTCGCAGAACAACATGATGGTACGTTATTCTCGGATTCAAACCATCAAACTGGTAAGGGGTCGGCCCAAAATTTTTCAGAATGCTTTTTATGCTATGATGCTATTCTCCGGAATATTTCTTGGAATGCAATATGGAAATTTAATAATTTCAGGTGGGTACTGGCGCCAGTTTTGCATAACGTTTTTTCTTTGATTTAAGTATCTAATTGGAATAATATGTATATTTTTGTATGTATCGGAAACTATTGAAATAAATTATTTTAATACAATTATTATTACTTACACTATTCACCAGATTTTGTTGGGTATTCCGCCACATCCCATCAAAAATTTCACACCAAATTACTTATCTGGAAATCCAATAAGATATATTCAACAAGTGGTGATTGTTCACTTGAAAAATTAAGCAAACCAGTGCTTATACAGGGTCTTTCTTTTAAAAGTAATAGTGATACGCTCATAAAAATTCTCACACAAAGGTTCTCGACCATGAACTACTTTTTTGAAATACTGGCAGTTTTCTATAACTTCAGGTTATACCGGAAGTAGCTACCAACTTCCTTACTTTAAATGAGAACCCAAATTTTTTATTCCACATTTAGATTCCTTTGAAAATTAAGGTCAGTTTACTGAATAATATATATGGCCTTCTTTGACCATTTTGGAAATAGTTGCCTTTTAAGAAAAAAATGAGAGTTAACCTGGGTGCTTTGAGGCTCTGTATCTCAGAGACTATTAGACGTAAAAAAATAAATTTTGGGGTTACCTATAATGCTGGTATTCCAAATGATCTTGATCATTCTTCACTATAATCTACAGGGTCTTGGCAAATTATGAAAAACAAAAAACCTCAGTTTTTCCAAAAAAGCTCGGGTTTTCTATGTGGAATGTCCCATTTTTTATTTCAGATGTTAATCCTTTACAAAATTTTCGTTTGATTGACACTACATTCTCTTATACCTAAAATTGATAGTTTTGAAGTTATTCACATTTTCAAATTACTTTATTGAAAAAAAATTGAATAACATGATATCACTTTTAGCTGTAGGACAATGTAGTGTCAACCGAAAGAAATGTTTATCTATAATCAATATCTGAAATGGAAAAAGGGGCATTCAACAGTAGATAAGTCTTTTGATTTTTTTTTATGTAGAGCACAATGTCATGTCTATCGAATGAAGAGTTTGTCTAGAATTACTATCTGAATTAGAACAAGAAGTATTCCGTTTGAAAAACCGGAGTTTTTCAAAAAGACTTTTTTTATAATTTGTGGTATGTAGTAGATTATTGTGAAACATGATAATGATCATTTAAATAACCAGCATTTTTTATAGAAACATACCCTCAAAATTCAAATTGTTTTACGTCCAATAGTCTCCGAGATACAAGGCGTCAAAGTAACTCACTTCACTGTATTTTTGTTCTTAAAATGCAAATATTTCCAGATCGTTGAGAGATGGCCATAGATGTCATTTGATAAACTGATCTCAATATTTAAACAGAGACATAAATAACATTATACTCTATTTAAAATTGATAGTTTTCAAGTTATTTGCATCTTTTTTAATGGATTCATTTTAAAATGTAAATAACTTGAAAACTATCAATTTAAGGTATGTGACAATGTAGTGTCAATCGGAAGAAAATTTTGCCAAGAATCCATATCTGAATTAAAAATGGGGTATTCCATTTGAAAACCCCGAGTTTTTTTGGAAAAACCGAAGTTTTTTGTTTTTCTTAAATTGTCAAGACCCTGTAGATTATTGTAAAAATTGATCAAGGCTATTTGGATGACCAGCATTTTTTATAGAAACCTCCAAAATTTTATTGTTTCACATCTAATAGTCTCTGAGATACAAAGCTTCAAAGTACCCCTCTTACCTAACTCATTTTTTTTCTTAAAATGAAAATATCTCCAAAATGATGAACTGCCAATATTTAAAAAAAAAGAGTGTGAATTTGTATAAGCGTATCACTATTACTTTCCGATATGAGGCTGATTGTCCCTTTAGAACAAAGACCCTGTATAGGTACTTTCTAATGTATATATGGAAATTAATAAACGTGTTTCAAAGTGAAGTGTAAAGGTACTTGATCTTTATTTGTTATTGAAAATTATGAAATGGTAATGGGTTCTTTTGCAGGTAAAGAATGAAGATCAGGTATACAGTGCGTAACCGTAACCTGGAACCAATGGCATATGGTTCCAAGTTACGGAGACTTGGAAAAATTTTCTAAAGAAAACCAGTTGTTCTTAATAAAAGGTTCTAAATTCTACATGTTCATGTCTGAAGCACAATCATGTGGTAAAATTTTGTTTAGTCATATACGAGGTTTATTAGAAAATATGTATTTTGCTCAAGAGTAAAGAACCTTTATTTTTGACAATATGAAAGGTTGTTTCCAAAAAAAGTTGATCGAAACTAAGAACCACGTTTAAATACGCAGTGCAATGGATAATTTGTATAAATTTTCAAATCACTTGATATTTTATACGTATTCTGCCCAAAATTTGTCAGCAAAAAAAATTTTCAAAATACCTACCCAAAAATAAACTAAATGAATGAAAAAGTCAACGCGAATTTCCCTACATGATCAAAAAAGGGATGGTGCTGAAGCAATCCTCTTTCTCACCATATACGTATAATAATAAGTATATTTCTCTCACTCTCTTCTTCTCATTGCAGTACTATGACTATACGCCAGGTAAATACGTGATATCAGCAAAGAGTATCTATATGAATACTCTTGGATATTATAAGCGTGACTATTGGAACAAAGTGGAGGTTGCCTGAGGGTCTTTAATCGGTGATTACTACATTAGTAGACACCGTGGCCACCGTTTATTGTTGTTTTGAACATTGATGGCATCAGTACTTAATAATAATAAATAATAAAATTGCCAATTGTCCGTTACAGTCATTATACACCCATTTATATTGAAAACATTATTTATATGTATTTTCCCATTGGCAATATTAAATATGCATTCATCACGTGTTTTAAATTGCAAAATTGTTAGACAAGATCAAGAAACAAAAAAGTTATCGTATTTTTAGAAATCACACAAAAGCTAAATATCCATCATTCATAATAGAAAAATTGGTGACAATAGAGAAACCTATCTTTGATTACCTAATTGCATATTTGAACTCTTCAGTTCTGATCAACTTTTTTCAATAATAATTTCTGTTTTTGTCTATATAAGAACAGGGTGTTTTATAATTGCGTACTTTAAATTTAAGAGCGTATTCCTGAGCTATTTCACAAAAAAAGTTCATATGAACGTGGGTTCGAAAGTGCATGGTTTTCAAGAGGCATGGAGTTGAACTTAAAAAAAATCGGTCTTTTACAAATGTTACAGATATCCTTGAATCGATTTTTTCTTAAATTTGGCAGATCAATTTTTTGTAATGAGAGCCTAATGTAGCCTTAGCTAGATAGAAATTATAAAGACCTGTGCCGTCCCGACGGGCATCTTACCAAATATTTTTGTTAAATAAAACGCCACTGACTTCATTGACTGACTGAATTTTATTTTTTTCGGAAATGAAACATATAAAAATATAACTTTTTTACCTCTTAGAGTTTTTTCGTATCTGATGGCCTCGTTGGCAAAAAAAAAAACAATCTTTCAAACTCCGCCATGATGATAGTGATATATTTCCCAACCGGACAACAAGATTCCTAATAATAAACTGCTGGACACTCGAACTTATACATGCACATTTTTGGGTTAAATTGAAAGTCCAATATCTTCAACGAGAATAGAGATTTTTAAATGCGGTTTGCGGATTTCTGAAGCTAGTTTTGTCCGGATTGAGATACATTAAATGGATCTTTCGTAGAAACAAACAACGTAGAAATGACTGTACAACGCTTAACCACATATTCCTTGACCAAAAATAAGGCGCTCTAGGCAAACTAACCTATATATAAATTTGCTTCGTTGAGTCTACAGAGGGCGTCAAAGATTCAAAAAAAAATTGGTTTTTCCTACATTTTTCAAAAACGTAGGTACACATCGATTTTGATAATTTTTGGTACCTGATCTTGGGCCATGGAATTACGTTTTTTGTTTCTATAGCGAACGTTTGTAATTGATCGGAAGTGTTATAAAAGTGACTTCACATGTTATTTCTTCTGATTTTTTTTAAATTGACTTTTTGACAATTCACATGCTTTTATCTAATAGTTTAATGCGTTGGGAAGTTTTTCTTTCTCTTGAGAAATTTCGCTAGGATGAGTGGTTGTGCCAGAAAAAAAATATTTTCAATTAGGTACACAGATATTTTATTATTGACTATTTTTTTTCTAGCATAAATAACTACTTATCCCAGCAAATTTTTTCAAGAAAGAAAAAAACTTTCTCACACACTGGGTTATTAGATGAAAACATCTGAATTATCATAAAGTCAATTCCATAAAAAATCAAAAGATATAGCTGCATATCGCCCCCTTAGTGCAGCAACTAGATAACTTGAAATTCATAGTTTTGAGAAAATTCACTTTAATGATCCGAAACGCAAAAAAAATCCACCCGTGGACTGATCAAACAGACTTGATATCTATACAATACATATGTTTCATATCAATTAAAGATTTGCTAATTTTGGACCCATTAGGTTTTATATCTTTGGTCAAAAACTTGAGATATATGTACAGGGTGTCCCAGCAAGGGTGGCCACCAGCCATATCTCGGAAACTACTGGACCTAAAAGTTCAGGAAAAAAAATATGATCACTAAAGTGGCCACGAGAAAATGCTGGAAAATATTTTTAATTTCAAAATTTTGCCGCTAGGGGGCGCAATCAAAGCATAAATATTAAAATTCGAAATTTCTCCGGAAATTCTCAGATTGAGGTATATCTTTATCAACATGGTTAGTAAACCTAGACAATTTCACGTCTTTTTGGTACAGGGCTCATTGGCGTACCGATCTCCGTGTGAGTAGGGGAAGGTAGGTAAAAACCTTAAAACATTAAATTTTACATAATTTGGACTAGTTATTATTATCAGAATTATACCATACCATTTAAATTTTTGCGGTAAAATGAAAAACACTGTTTTTAATTCCAGTTACCCCTTCTAGCAACTTTTCTGGAGACAATCACGCATCACTGGATACGATATACGAAAGTACTCACATTTATCTTCCAAAAAAGCCTATACGCAACAAAATCGGACAAGTCGTTTATAAGTTACAGCCACTTGAACAATTACACTTTCACTACCTTCCCCTACTCACACGAGGATCGGTACGCCAATGAGCCCTGTACCAAAAAGACGTGAAATTGTCTAGGTTTTCTAACCATGTTGATAAAGATATACCTCAATCTGAGAATTTCCGGAGAAATTTCGAATTTTAATATTTAAGCTTTGATTGCGCCCCCTAGCGGCAAAATTTCGAAGTTGAAAATATTTTCCAGCATTTTCTCGTGGCCACTTTAGTGATCATATTTTTTTTCCTGAACTTTTAGGTCCAGTAGTTTCCGAGAAATGGCCGGTGGCCACCCTTGCTGGGACACCCTGTATATCTGATGATTGTTGTTGGAAATCTAGTCTTTGAAATAAAGCTATGTATTCATTACCACTTCCAATTAAACCCAAATCACCTACTGAATACAACTTTATTTGGAAAGAAAAATTAACACACATTAGGAAGTTTAAATAAAACCTAGAAGATTGCTCACTCAAGACCACTTGAATGTCAGTAACACTGATGTAATTTTCGGAAATCTCCATGTTTTGAGACCTTTTACATTGATCTCTTTGAAGTGGGAGATTTTCAAAAAATGCCTTATACATAGGTACTATGGAAAAGCTGGAAAATAAGGTCGTCATATTTTTCTTTTATAAGAGGAAGTTGATACAGACTAGGTTATTGTTTCTAGGGGATATACGACATTTTTATATCAACACTGTTTGAAAAGCACCGTAAAACAGTTTAGCAACACAGAAATGTACCTGTTGTTTCGAGAACACTACTAGATATCTCATATAAAAACCAAAAAAAAGTACCGGCTGGAAACTCAATAACCCCAGTGCTACAACTAGATATCTCAAGATGTCTAGTAATAGAATGTACATCTTGAAAGTTGTCTATTTGTGATCACTCTTTAAATGAGTTTGGTTGCTCGTACGAGATATCTAGTTGCTGCATTAAAAAGAGCATACTGTATAGGTCAGATTTAGCTGGATAACTCAGAATACGTAAATTTCGAGTTATCTAGTTGTTGCACTAAGGGGACGATATGACGTCACTGATTTTTTATAGAATTGCATTTCTGATGATTCAGATGTTTTCATCTACTAACCCTGTGTGTAAGAAAGTGTTTTTCTCTCCTGAAAAAATATGCTGGGATAAGTAGTTATGCTTCTTTGAGGTAAAGCATTTTACAATAAACGTTATAAAATGTATTTGTAAGCAACAGGTGGCTAAACCCGGGAAAAGCCAACGGGCTAGACGTTTTCTCGAATGGCGCTACTTTTATTGGTGAATGGGTCATAAATCACCCTCAAAGAAATATTTTCAAGTTCTTTGGATAATTAGTTTTCGCCACACTTTTGACTGATTACAATTTCAAGAAATCTAAAACAGTATACCTACCCCCGTAGTACCTAGTATCATTTTATAATAAGACTTTACGAAAAACCCTACAATTCCTTTTTTTGGTCGACTTTTTAGCTTAAAAAATACATATTTTTTGTGACAAATTAAATTGAAAGCACTGTACTTGCAGAATCAAAAAAGGCGGATTTGTCTGGAAATTGGGACTGCTCGAGCTTTTAATTCTAAACAACTTTTCTCAATAAATTGATTTGGCTCATTCTCTTAACATCTTAGTTTGAGGCCGAGCAGAAGCTATTCACAGAATATCAAAATGTAACTCGGAAAATTTTTGTCATTTTCATTTATACCTTATCGAAACCCAATCTGTGGACACACTGTATATCAAAATAATTAAAACATATTTTATAAGTAAGTCTATTCTACTTCATTTATTTGCAAGACTGTCCACGTGATTTTGTTTAATCGGGCATAATATGATCTAATTTATCGAACTATTATTTAGTTATTAGATCATTGCTATTATTACATAACATAAGAGAAGAAAAACTAAACTGACAAAACTTGGTCATCAAATATTACTATTTTGAACTCTACAACAACGCTCTTGATGGGCATTGGAGGGATATAAATGAACCATTTTATCATTCTTATTATCAAATTATTGAATATCATTTAATTATGTACTCGGAAAACGAAAAAAATATACAAATTTTTTGTATCCTTTATACTCCGCGTTACACATAATAATAATATGATATTAAAATATTAAACACATCTTTAGATTGATGTTTGAGAAATTTTGTTGCAAACATTTTGCAACAAAAACATTATTTAGTGTAATTTTCAATCATTGTAAAATTTTTAAACGTTTTCTTAAATTCCCGATAGTATGAGAGTCACTAATTGGGAATATGGATCGTAAGAGTGACGTGAGATAGGCAAGAATTTTAAGAAAGCTAGTGCAAAATTTCAAACTCATATACCTATACCTAAAGTAGGTGTTTTAAAAGGTTTGTAGAAAAAAATCCTTTCCAATATCGGTTACTATGAACAATAAAAACAATCTACCAGAGTTTAAACAAAATCGGTGACATAAATTGTTTTCACCAGGTTCACTTGAGAATACTCTCCCATATAAATCCAAAAGCTATAATTCACATCTTTAAAAGGAGATAAAAAACAATATCACCATCTGTTGGTACTTGAAAGCTCTACTTTTCCCCAGAGCCCTCTGCTGATTGACTAGCTAAGTTTGTGAATATCGAATATTTTTCGGGCCACTAGTTCCCGTCCCCGATTGTAGGTGGAAACATCGATTTGGAGATGTTTGAGGACGGGAGAATTCTTAGCATGGGAAATATCTTAATATAGTCTTATTATAAAATGGTCATAGTGATCAGATTTGTTGTGTTTTTGGATTTTGATGTTTTGATTTTGATTTCGTGATATTTTCTCCAAATTCCTAGCAGAGCAGCACGAATTATGAACTATGGAAGATATTTTGGTCCAGACCAGATTCAGACTACCAAATGTAAGGTTAACATCTTATTTCACGTCCGCTTGGCAAACGGAAATCATAATAATATGCTACCATCTACATTGAATTTGTGTTCAAAGTTACTTTTACGCCAAATTCAATGTGGATGGTAGTACATAATTCCCGTTTGACAAGCGGAAATCTGTCACTTCCACTTCGAAGTTAAATTAAATGTAACTCAGGCAAAACCACGTGTATCATGGGCATCTGTTGGATATTTAATAAAAAGACAAGAATCTTACAATTCCAGTGCAACTGTAGTCATTTTTAACAATTTAAATTTTACTTTGTATGTTTCACGATTTCTATGTAATAATTGAATAATACTGTATATCAGTATGACAACATGAGAAGATAACCGACGGTTATCAAGCGAACGTTGAGGATAACGTAACACGTTATCGGTTAATAACCGATTCGGTTATTTCCAGACATCTGCGCAAGCTCAGAATAACCGGCGACGTCAATAACGGGTCAAATAAGAGCTTCAAAAACACCCTATTATTTCATAACTACCACGTGAGCAATGAAACCAATGTTCATTTCTGAGCAAAAATTATGACATACAATACCAATGTTCCTGAATCCAGCGGTTTTTGAGTTATCGCGTTTTATAAATGACATTTTCCCATCTTAGTCAAGCTATCTAACTCAAACGGTTCAAGATGGAGAAAAACGTTCTGCACGTTCTAGCTAACGAAAGACATAAAATTAATTATTGGGGGGTGATAATCCTTGGATGATTTTAAGTCAAAAAGTTCATATGTACATACAGCCTAATTTTTATGATAGAGGGGGTTAAAATTTAAATAAAATATGTTTTTTCAATAATAACTTTGATACTTATCCAGATGTCTTTATGAAATCTGTGTTGTGATGTACAAACAATTTTATTTTTTTTAACAGTGGCGTCCGTACGGGTTTTGCATTTAGTATTTTTGGAGAAAAAACGTGTACGCTAATGCTCGATATTTTTTTCTCAGCCAACTTGATCTCTTGATTTTCTTTTGTCCGGTGCATGGTTTTCGCTCGAAAAATTTAAATCTGCAATTGCATTGACACTCTGCTGTGTCTTTTAACATTTTTAAATCAGTGACGCCCTCACCAACATTCCCTTTAATCTTTTTAAATGAAAAATGATACTGCTTTTTTTCAAAATGAAAATCACTTTCCTCCTGTTAATTTTTAACACCGGGTATTTTAAAAATTTGGCTCTTGCTTTTGGTCTTGAAATCAACCAACCTTTATTGGCACTCAATTTAATAAACACCCTATATGTTATGCACAATACTCGAATTCGAGTAATGATCGAAAAAAATGCTCAAAACTAGTTCAAGTCATCAAATATTTCCCATCATCCACATTGTACGTCAGAAGAGTAGTCCACGTAGCATTTTCAATGACCGGAACGTAGCCGCCACTATGAAAGTCTCCACAGAGTAAGCGGACACCTTGGACCGCTACTTTTCAGGCACGTAGCGGCTACGTTGCTGTCACTAAAGTGGGGAAAAATGTTGATTAGCCGCGTAGTGTTTTGGTTAGTATCTGCCACTTGGAAAGTCACCTCAATTTTTCACTATGAAGTGACAGTGTGGAGGCAGAAACTTATCTGCCACGTGGCTGTCTGGTTCCATTTACGTGGGGCCTGGTGTTCATAACTACATTTTGTAACTATGTCATATCGCTCTTTTGCAATTTTTCAAGTAGACATATATGAGTATAAATTTCTGACGCATATAGGGACTATTTATGGAAGCCATTAATAAAGACTGGTTGTTTTTCACGCGATTTCTTCACCCATCTCTACTGAAGTTCACCAGCACAACGCAGTCTACTGATTAAAATATGCTTTATATCACAAAATATTCAAGCGCCTTCAGAAATAAGTTCATTTAGTGTTGAATTCTATACTCAATCAAAAATTTATAATATGGAAAATTTGATCATAATTCTTAACAACTATATTTTAGAGTAAGAAACTACCAAAACTCAAATAGTAACAAGAGAAAATAATATTTGCCAGGTATAGGCGACAGAAATGTGAAAGTAAATATTATATTTTTTCACGATTTTTGAGAGTTTCAAAAAATATGGCTTTTCCATGCATGAAACACCACATAGTTCCACATTCTCTAATAAGGTTCCGGGGACCACCGCATTTGACGAAAATACCACCCATATGGAACTTTGAAAGATTTGGTCCAATATAGGAGATATTGGAACTACCCAAAAATCACTTTGGAGTAGCAAAAACGTTTTTGGAACTATAGTTGGAAGCCCACGTTACTCTATAGTTCCGGGAGTCACTAAATTGATACTTTCGTGGTCGCCGGGGACACCGTTTAGTTCCAGCCCAACACCGGTCCTCGCGGAATCTCACCGGTTTTTCCTCTTTACATGTTTACTGAATATGTTTCAAGTTTCAAATCCAACTTAATGTCTATGGAACTCGACTTATCTTCTATTTCAGGGGACTGTAATTTTTGAGTGGTATCTATTTCAGTTGCTTGATTGAGGTTGATAGAACTATCGGAAGCTATAGATGAAAATAATGAAATTGATGTTTCTTCTCTAGATCTGTTTTTCGGCATTTCACAGGAGCTAACCGCACCCAAACACTAATGTCACGAAATTGCAAGTAGCAACTGGTGCACAATAATATAATAAAGAATTTGGGACAACGAAGTTATCGCCACTATAAAGTAACAATTTTTAGTTATTGGAGCTGCATGGTGGCAATAGATTAGTGGCGGCTACTCAGTAGCAAGATCCACTCTATTGATTAAAATGTCACTTATATTCAAAAGTATCAAGCTATCGTAGCAGGAACGTGACCACAGCTGATTATGCCACTTCATAGTGACAACCACTATTGAGGCACGATGGTGGCAGTGGATCCTCAGCCGATCGTTCCAAAAGTTACTTTATAATTTTTGCTCGTTAAGAGTGGCATTGGTTAGAAACAGGGTAGTTCCAAATACTTAACAGTTGTGTACGTTTGTCACTTAAACGATGGGTGGCTATATCAGAGAAAATTCAAGTTGGAATTTTCTCTGGTTATATGCCAATTTTATAGTAGACAGGAACTAGCCAGCCACTAATAGAATTAACTTTGAAGTGATTGTTGCTATAAAGTTACATTTTTTGTTGCAAGACCTAGGCGGGGACCAACATTTAGTGATCGCAACTTTTCAACAAGTATCTGTCACTATTATTGCTTGGGTATAGAGTATTATATTTGTTTGTTTATGAACAAAAACTGGGGTTATTTTTCATTTTGCTGTTCACGTTTTGATTTAGTGGTTGAATCTTTTGCATGAAAATTGAACATTCATTCTCCAAACATAAATAAATCAGAATATATTTGTTTGTGTCATTATTAATAAGTGATTTTATCCACCTTCTTGCAATCATTATAACAACTGTTTCATACACAATTATTATTAACGAGCACAATCAAAAATCAAAACAGGAAAATAAAAAAATAACCCAACTTTTCATTCATTGGGGTAACTTTATGAAACGAAACTATATTGTTATGCGCCATTCAAAATGCTCAATACTGGTCCATTTTGTAATGCTCAATATCTGTTTAAAAAGAATATGTCGGGTTTGGAAAATTTTTATTACCCCAATCCCATTGTGGATTTTTTCGGGTGTATCCGAATGCGAGTATTGTGCGTAACATGTACAGGGTGTTCATGAACAGAGTTAGGAAACTTGGGGGGTGACAAATAATCATTGCGATTCGAAAACAAACTAGAAAAAAAAAGTTGTTCTTTGAGTGCCGATAAATCGAAAAATATTGAGATTTCGGATTTTTGTTATATGACTTACCACTATCATTTTATCATATCCTCCCCAAGTTCCTAATATTGTTCCGGAACGCGTAAAGACAAAACGTACCATTGTACAGGGTCATTCCGTATATTGACCCATATCCTAGCGGCGTTATCAATGAAGATATAAAAAATTTGTGAATATTAAAGTTCAAGATATTCATCTGAACTTTTCAAAAATCCTATCAAAAAAAACAAAAGACTATCGGAATGTCAATATTTTTCCAAAAGTAGCATTTTTTTCAATGGAACATATTGGAATATATTATGAAAGAGCTTATTTTTTTGACTTCAAAAATATATAGTTTGATAACTTTCTGATGAGTCGTTCAAGAGATATTTAAGTTTGAATATGTGTAAAAATTAGTATTTAGATCCCGGTTGCCATGGATGAGGTTGCACCAATTTATTAACTCGTGAAAATTTTGAGTAACATCCTGAAAATAAAGTTATTTGACCTCCATTTCTATTGATTCAATCTTTATAATCACGATTCTATAATTTTTTCCATAGCAATAGGCAGAATTTTAATTTTTAAACATTTTTAAACTTGAATCTCTCCTGAACGACTCATCAGAAAGGTATCAAACTATATATTTGTGAAATCAGGAAAGTAAGCTCTTTCATAATATATGATGATATAAAGGGAGTTCCATTGAAAAGATATTGACATTCCAAGAGACTTCTTTTTTCATAAGATTTTTGAATGAATATCTAAAACTTTCATATTTACAATTTTTTTATATCATCATTGATAACGCCGCTAGCATATGGGACAATATATACGGAATGACCCTGTACAACACAGTAACGCGTTCAGTCGTGGTATGCTTTGACTTGATATTTACGGGTCGTCTCGCTCGACAAAACATATCTCGCTACAACGCTTCTTACGTTTTCTTTGTACGTATGTAGGTTCAAAATAAGATGTGCAATTAGACAGAGGCTGTCCAAAAGTAAAGCAAACAAATTTGTTTGGTATTTTTTTGAACCCCTGTATAGACTTTCACAACTACTTGGATGTGTACTCGTACTTGTTGCGAAATCTTTGCAAGAATTTATACAGGGTTGTCAAAAAAAAATCAACTCATCAACTCTATTTTTTTCCTACAGATAATAGCGAGAATAATACTAGAGGGTTGAGGTACGGGGATCTAGCGGGCTACTCAATTATTGCACCTCTTCCTCCTATACTCGTATCCACCGATTCGGAAAAGTTTTATCCAAAAATAGACCAAAATGTACAGGAGCACCATCTCAGATTAATTTGTTTTTTAATCTAAGAGCACCATCCTGTTCAAGCCACACTTCTCTTTGATTTCGATGAAATCGAATTGTGCATGGGATCACATGATCGCGCAACCACTCCGGAAGTGAGGTTTCCTTCTATGAAGATGATGATATTATGACCTATAATACGTGCCCAAACATCATTTGTGGTCTTTGAGTGTGAGCTTCGACTACCCACCGGGCAGGTATCGGTTGCACTTGAGGATGGGCACGATTTTGAAGCACCTGGAATCATAAATAAAACTTGGCAAGTTATAAAACAAAGTTGTCCAAAATTGCAGATTTGATGTGGCTATGACATTCTAGGACGGTGATATTTTAAACTGTCCTTTTGAAAATATTTCTTTGTCATTTAAAAAAAAATGATTTTCCGACGCCACGGTTTCCTACAACACTCTGTATACACAGTAATATTTTTAAATTGTAAGAAACCCTATAAGTTTTGTCTCTTTTTCCACACACTAATGAGCTACCCTGTATAAAAGCAAGCATGCGTCACACGGTTAATTGTTTATCTTCGTTTTGCGTATATGACTGTAGTGAGAACGAGAGAGATAAATGAAAATTGTCCATTTTGACACATAATTTTTGACAATGCAAGAATCAGGTACAAGGTTCTCCAACGAAAGATATGGTATGAAACATCAAATTTCTCACTTATTTTCAATAGAGCGCATCCTGTTAATTATTAGAATTCTAAACAAGATTCTGAACACATTTTGTAGAAAGTATTTTTTCTTTAAAGTTAATGGTTTCGTTATAACGAATTGAAAATCAGTATTCTGCATGGCTAATGTGCATGAATGTAATAAGATCTATCTCGGACGTACTATGGTAACACAGCTGCTGTTTTAGTGAACTGGGTTGTTTATATTTTACGAGAAGCTTTACGAGCTGTTAACAATGATATTATATTACGTGAAACCCAAGACAGCTCCATAAAGCGCACGCATATTTCATGAGCCGAAGGGGAAATTTTTGAAAAATAAATTTTGCATGCTTACCCAACTAGATATAAATAGAATGATTTTGATATGAGAATAAGATTTGACATATATTGTAACATGGGACAGGACTTGGTAAAATAATCTCAGGTAAATTTTTGTTTTTTTTATTTATTTTTTTTCTTTAAGCTCTACTTTTTAATGATGATTTTGCATTTTTATCATCTTCGAGATTTACCACACTTTTTCTTAGAATTTGAGCTTCTTTTTTGTATCAAATACAGTTTTCGCAGAAAGACTTTACCTATAGCCACATCTCCTTTATTTTTGAGTTTTCGAGAAAATGTTATTTGGGAAATTTGCTTCTTTTATCAAGTCCTGTCTCATGTTGAAAGGAAAACCCCTACTTAAAATACACCCTGTTTATCTCAAAAATTTATTCTCATATCAAAATCAATCAACGATAATACTGAGAGGGGTGATGGACCAACTCATTAGCATCCAGAAAAACATTATATGACCTTAGTAAAAACTCTATGGTTTTCGAGATATTGCCACTAAAAGTTCAAAATATTCAATAAGAAATCTTATTTTGCAGAGAAATAATTTATTTTTAATTTCTTTTTTACTAAGTACGTGGAAATTTTCATGACTGGCTTGTAATTGCGAAGAAAAAGGTGGTAGGGAGCAGCCAAAAAAAAAAAAAAAAGTTTTTCTGGGAGCTTATCTATCACCCCTTTCAGTTTTATCGTTGACTTTCCGGACACCCTGTTTAGCCAAAAGACTGATTCTCAATTCGTTATTACTCCGAAACCATTACCCCTTTCTACAAAATGTATCCATAATCTCAAGTAGGATTCAAAATTCTAATAATATATAGGGTGCTCCATCTAATATAAGCGAGAAAATAGTTGTCTATATCTTTTTTATCCGATGCTCAATTGTTTGTCAACTTTTGTATTTGATGTTTTGCAATATCTTTTAAAATCAAAAAATTACAAGTTTCATATGAATAACCCTGTACATGTCGACCATTCTATCTTGACCTCTGGAAATTACGTGCGCAGTGAACAAGGCCACGCCTTCTTTCGGGAGCTAATTTGGAAGGTTTTTTCTCTTCCTCGTAGAATGACCCTCTCCGTCTGTCTTTTGCGTATTTCAGACGTATCATAGTTTGTTTTTGAATGAGACCGACTAATAAAAAAGCCATACATCAATTCAAATCCGATTGATCAATGCCAATTGGTTAGTGGTGGGTGGTGACTGATAAAGATTAACAAACAAATTATTTTTATCAGAATCAGTCACCGCCCATCACCTATAAGAATCATCTTTGTCCTTTACATGGTTGTCAGTTCTATGCAAGTGACTATGAAACTTTCATGACTTCAGTGAAATTATCAGTGATATTGGAAATCCAGTATATTTATATTGTCTATTATCTCAGATCAATACCAGTAAAAGGACTTTTTTTTATTGTAAATAAAACGCACAACATGGAATTGGATGGGAGAATCTTTATCATGACTTAAAATAGCAGTCTTTGACATTTAAAGGTATTATGCCCATAACGCAATTGGAGGTTATTTATATGGGATCGTGTGGCTGTTGAGCACCGACTTTTCAAGCTCCTGTTGCAGTTGAAGTGTTGCCAGGTGTCCAACAGGAAAATGGAAATAAATTACTTGACAAAGTTGTGTTTATTCTAGTTCAATCACCATAAACACTTGATCTACGGAAATAAACACCCCTTAAGTGAATGAATGTATTCCTGCTTGACGAATATAACCCGTTTTCTTCAGTCATATCCTTGCGTGTACCGATAAAGTTGTTTTGGTCAATTCAAATTTCCTGCCGTGGGCTAGAACCATTACCACTTCTCACAACACGCTTGAAATGATTCGGTCAGATTCAGTCTTAAATCGCGCTTTATAGGATGAGGATGTGTTTGTTGGAGATGTAAGTTGATTGTTAATGCGCAACCACGTGGGTCAAAACCCTTATCAGTGCGTGAAACAAATAGCTAAACAAACCCCATGTCCCACAACTTTCTCAAAAATGATTTAGTCTTTCATTGTGCAAGCAAAACAAACCCCACCTCGTGACCTCCTACAGAACGTTTGAAAAGAGTCAGTCTTTCATCGTGCTTTGTAGGATGAGGATATGTTTGTTGGAGATGTGAGTTTATTTTGGGTCAGAACCCTTACCAGTGCGCGAAACAAACCATGCACATCTTCCACAACTCTTGAAAATGATCTAGTCTTTCATCGTGCTTTGTAGGATAGAGATGTGTGTCTTGCAGATGTAAGATATGTCAGAACGTTTGAAATCTGTCAGTTTTTCGTCGTGCTTTGTAGGATGAGGATGTGCTTGTTGGAGATGTAAGTGAATTTGGCGCGAAACAAAAAAACAAACCCAACCTCCTACAAAATGTTTGAAATGAATCAGTCTGATTCAGTCTTTTATCGTGCATTGTAGGATGAGGATGTGTTTGTTGGAGATCTAAGTTTATTGTTAATGTGCAACCACGTGGGTCAGTGCGCAAAACAAGAATCAAAACAAACCCCGCCTTCCACAACACTCTTGCAAATGATTTATAGTCTTTCATGGTGCTTTGTTGGGTGAAGATGTAAGTTCAATTGATTAATGCGCAACCACGTGTGGGTCAGAACCTTTATCAATGAGTGCGCGAAACAAGAAGCAAAACAAACCCCCCATCTCACACAAATCACTTGAAATGGTTCAGTCAGATTCAGTTTTTCATCCTGCATTGTAGAATGAGGATGTGTTTGTTGGAGATGTGAGTTTATTGTTGATGCGCAACCACGTGGGTCAGGGCCCTTAGATATTAGTGCGCGAAACAAGGATCACAACCAATCCAACCTCCACAAAACTCTTTAAAATGATGCAGTATTTCATCGTGCTTTGTACCTCCCCACCTCCCATAACTCCTTCCCTTCATGGTTCTCAGTTGGATGGATGAACATGTGCGTGTGGGAGATGTGCGTGAATTGTCAAAACCTTCAACAATTATCGAATTTGATTAATAATAGTTGATATTTTGTTTATAACTGGAGTGAAGGTATTTGTTGATATTTTTGTACAATAATTGCCCTCTTACCCCTCCAAGGAGCTGTGAGACCTTGCTTTTCTAATGCCTGGTTTACATTCAATTTTCATTTAGAAGTGGAACTGTCCAATTTCGGCTTGGCAAACGAGGATCCTATGCTATCATCCACATTGAATTTGGATTAAGCGTGACTTTGAACGCAAATTCAATGTATAGATGGTAGCATAATGATTGTTGTTTGCCAAGCCAAAATTTGATAGTTCCACTTCGAAATGAAATTCAATGTAAACCTAACATAAGGAAGAAGTGAGGAAGCCAAGGACAGCTCAACTCAACTCATTTTTTATACTCCGTTGAGTCCATTGATTAATGACACCAAGCATTAATCAATGAGTGAATCTACTGAATCTAGTGATCAGTGTTAGTCTAGTTTTAACTGACCAGTTATAACTGTAAGGAATCACCGTTTAACTGGTTTTTCGGTTTTTTGTGTGGAATAATAAGTGTTATTCTAGTTCAATTAGAGAAAAACGTGGGTAGGTATATTCAAAAATACTTTTAATTACTTCATTGTTAATTCCATTAAAATTAGGATTGATAACAAAATATTGGACCATTTGATATGATCAAATTTCTCGTAACAAACCGATAATGAGTCCACGCTCCCTTTATCCGTTCAGCTCAATAATCGATACAAATTAATAAAATGGTCAAAGTTCAACTGGTAACAGTGTTGGATAAAATCAGGCTCTACGTCAACAAAACTAATGCCTGGTTTACATTAAATCTAACTTCGAAGTGGAACTGTCAAATTTCCGCTTGGCAAACGGGCATCATATGGTATCATCCACATGGTATTTAGCGTAAGAGTGACTCTGAACACAAATTGAATGTAGATGGTAGCGTATGATTTCCGTTTGCCAGCATTGTAGTAGTAGCATATGATTCCACTTTGGCAAGCGGAAATCTATCACTTCCACTAAGAAGTAGAATTGAATGTGTTACATACTAGTTGTGTTTGTTATGGTCCACTATAGTGCACACGAAACTAGACTTTTCTACCTCGCGGCGTTTGTCATACTATACTTTTAGTGCAAACAGTCTAGAGTGTTTGTTATATCCGGGTAGGTTGCCCACATATACCTATAATATGGTTGCCCATTACTGCACTCGCTACCCCAGGTCAAGAGGAGGTATGATAACAAGTGTAGTGTAGTGTGGAATACGGTGGGGATCCTATTTCGTGTACTTTGTCAACAAACCATGTCTTAACCTAACGAATAATGAAGATAAACAAACAAAAAGGAAAATTTGTAGTGAAGAATCATTGTGGATCTTATCAAATAAATCAAAATGGGTGATGAAAATAGTGAAAGTGAATGTATACAGTTAAACGATATAGACTCCGTATCACGGGCCAAAAGCGTTATCACTGCTTGTCCCATTACTATTAATCAACATTAATGTGGTATGTTACTTTTTTCGATCTTCCCTGTAGTCGTTTGATTTACTGGCAACAGCGCACTGGTTAAAAGTCTTGTACGTCGCTGATGTCTGATGTCAGTTTTTCATTAAACGTATCTTTCTTTTCGAACTCGACCTTGGTAGCGAACGGTTGGAAGACATTCGCATCTCCATGTGTTAGATCCAGGGGGTAGAAAATAAGTAACCCCAAGATAGTCCATTCAGGCCTAAGATGATGACAACCTCCCACTGATGTAGGTACCACGTTAAGGGTGTTTTCTTCCCTACCACGACCGTGACCGTGATTGATCCACTCCACCCTAATTGCTTAATTGCCGAACCTGAGCATGGGATTAATTACCAATCCTTGAGGAGTTGTTGAGTGAAGCTTGAATAAAAAAACCGGTCAAGATCGTTCATCTGCTTGGGGAACTGGTACAGTACAGCCTACACGGACTGTTTTGGGTTTTTCTCTTCTTGGTTTTTGGTGGAGTAAAGAACCTAGCAAGCTGTGCGGTGAGCCGTATCTATATATTGTTTTATTTACGTCAGTGTTACGGTCAGTCGGGATTTATCTACTTTATTTTTTTTTAAGAATACTTTTGTGAAGCGTTGTGACGTCACATAGCGGCAACTCAGTTTGTGAGTTATCTTTTTATAAGTTAATCGGTTGGTTCAACTGCTCGCTTGTTGGATTATAAAAATTTGACAGAATAACGTTATTAAGGTTATAGCGTTTTTAATTATTAATGGTCGGATTTGTACTGAACCTTTTTTCTTGATGCCGATTCATTACATAAATTGCACATAAAGTTGAACTGAGTTTTGGAAAATACAAGTTTATTATTTACCGATTTCTTGTATATACGATACGGACGTATGTTTTGAGTACTTTGCAAGTAGGCACGGTACCTATTTCTGTAAAAGATAATATTGGATTTTTGGATTTTAATATAAGTGTCTTGGGAATTAATTAACTAGTTTGATTTAAGAGTTGGTAGTCCTGATCCTGGTTTTGTCGGCGGTAAGTAAGGCAGCTGCGTACTTTCTTTCGTTAATTGTTAAATAAACTCAATTGGAATCGAGAAGACCTCGAAGGTTGGGATTCACCTGCACGAATCTCTGGCGCCCATTTTAAATAAACCCCCCCCCAAAAGCTCCAGAACTCTGAGTTCCGGGTAAGCTTAGCCAACGTGGCTTCCAATTGAGAGGTTTGATAGTTGCAGGACTGAGAGTGCTTGAGCTAAGCTTGCGCTTAAATTTTTGCGTGATAAATTTTGGCGCCCAACGTGGTTATAATATTTAAAACAAATAATAAGTTAAATTTTGAAGCCTGACGAAATAGTTTTTTTACTGGGACCTTTATTCTTTTCTTGGGATTTTTAAATTTTGACGCGGTTTTGTTAGCCTCTTCGAAATTTTTTTTTTTTTTTTTGTCTAGGGAGAGGGGGAATTTTGTAAGGCCATCAGCTAGTTTCAAGTACAAGGGTGCTGCTTGCCGACGACTTTGACCGTTTGATCGGATCTGCCGCTTTTAAATCATACTTGTGTGCGGACTGTGTTTGTGATTAATGTAACCTATTTTGCGGCCGGAAATATTTGATATATTTTATATTCATTGACCTCGTTATATATTTGTGACCTTGAATTTGTGATTGATGGATATAACCTATTTTGCGGCTTGGAATGTTTGATATATTTTGTATTGGAGATTTTGTCAAGTTTCATGTGATGTGATCGTTCATCAGTCAGTTGGTGTATCATGTTTGGATATTTCCCTCTATTCTTGTAACTGGAAATCTGGATAAGTTTCACCCAGTTCTTCTCTTAGCCAACTCTTCTATTTTGTGCAGGAGACGGGTAGATGTCTGGGGAGTACCGCTGAACTTATTGTAATAGAGTTATGTACAGGTCAGACTAGCTGAGGAGTACCGCTGAACTTATTGTGATAGAGTTATGTACAGGTCAGACGACTGCCTGCCTCTGAATCAAATCGACGGGAAAAGCGAGATGGGAGTGTATGTTGAGTGACTGTCATTTGCTGAGTGAGAGCCGTGAGATGTTTTTGTATTTGTTGACCTCTTTGTATGTTTGTGACCTGGAAATTGTTTTCCTACCCTGGATCTAACTTTTGGTTGAGTGAGAGCCTTACGGTGCCAGGCGGAGGAATAAGCCCGTGGCGGAAAACTGCCGGAGGTACAAGTCCTCCAAGTGTTCACTCTTTGTTGTGAGTACCATTTTATCACGGTACGCTCATTTGGTTGAGGAGCCTCACGGTGCCAGGCGGAGGAATAGGCCCGTGGCGGAAAACTGCCGGAGGTACAAGTCCTCCAAGTGTTCACTCTTTGTTGTGAGTACCATTTTATCACGGTACGCTTATTTGGTTGAGGAGCCTTACGGTGCCAGGCGGAGGAATAGGCCCGTGGCGGAAAACTGCCGGAGGTACAAGTCCTCCAAGTGTTCACTCTTCAGGTGGCCGTCCGTCAAAATATATCCTGGACACCCAGATTCACTTCTGATTCCTATTGCCATCAGCTTTTTACGAATATGAGTGTCTTCCGTGACTTAACCCACTTCAGTTATTCTAACTTCTTCTACTTCTACTTCTGACTGAAACAGAATAACTGAATAACACACAGCAATTTCCTGAAGGACCGACACAGGTGTCTTGTACAATGTCATGTTGAAATATGTCAGAACCCTGCCATCCATTTTCAGGGTTGTCGAATTCCATTTTTCCTGATTTTTAGTTGGTCTTGTTAAGTGTTAAAAGTTTTCAATCCATTACTGTACAATGTCATGTTGAAATATGTCAGAACCCTGCCATCCATTTTCAGGGCTAGTGCCTCTTTAGTACATTGGATGTTTTCCAAGTGTTCACTCTTTGTTGTGAGTACCTTTTTTTTTTATCCCGGTACGCTCATTTGTGGTATACACCCTTTTGTTTTTTTTCCTTCTCGCCCGGACCATATCGTGAACTAGTACTGTGTTTACTTGCTGGTCTTGGTTGGGCACTGAAGTATACACCCCGTCTGTACTTGCGGTGGTTTCCTCACCTGCAATCGGGAGTAAATTAGCAAATGGACAGCATACATACCTTGCCAACTCCATCACGGTATATTATGATGCGTTCCGGCAGGGCGGTATTGTGCGCCTGATAGTTTGTCATAATCGTCCCGTTTTAACAAAAACTTCGTGAACATCAGTGGATTCGGCACCCTATGAATCTTGTGGCACTCCCTTGAATCTGGATTTCACCTCCTGTTCCTCGGGACTATTTATATCAAGTCCAACCACTCTGAACTTGATAATACACTTCAAGTAGTTTGTCCTAATCATCCCTTTTCAGCAGGAATTTCGTGTGCGTATATGGATTCCGCACCTTATGGTGGATGCGCATGTGAGGTTGCGGTAACGTTTTTTTTGACATGTATTTTATGGACCCTGATTCTATAAAGTTTTTTTTTGGCTTGCTTGGCTACGGTTGTCATTTGTTTCAGTCTTGGGAAGTTTATAGCCTGAGTAATGTGTATTTTCTCTTAGGAGGTTTTTCAGTTTATATTTACTTCATTTGAGAGTTCAGTGGTTTTGTGCTTGCTTTTGGTAGTGGTACTGAATTCTTGCCATTTTTGTATGGATTTTAAAACTGAGACTGTTGTCAGGTGATGACTCATGGCCAGGTATAGCCACACATCGTCCATTGGTTTGGATTCGGTGACATTGCCGATGGTATTGGTTTTGGGAGGTCTGCGATCATTTTGCCGATGTGCGTTTTTCCTTTTTGAAGGATTTTGGATTGTAGCACCTCGTTGAGTTTCAGCATTATTTTGGATTGTGTTGACTGGTTTGATGAATGCTGAAATCTCGCCATTTATTGGGATTTTAACTGAAGCCTTGCTGTTGTTTGGTGATTGCCGATTCTAGACTTTCAGTCTGTTTAATGCAAGTCTATACTTTATTTGATACCTTCACGTCATCAGGTTGTTGCGTAACTAACCCTGTTTTTGAGTCCTGTTGGAATAATTCTGTGCAGACACCTGGCTGTGGTAAAAGTCCACAAAGTGGGTAACGGGGTTGAAACCTTCAGTTCTTTTTCGTGGTTGGACCTTCAGTCACCTTCAACATTTTCAGTGACTTTTTTTTTTAAATTTTTAGTAACTTTTTCTTCAACTTTCAGTAACTTCCTCTTTGCCTGTTGTGATTTTCAGACAGTTCAACAGTTTTTAGCTTACCGTGTAATTTTGTGATACCTTGATTTTGTGATTTTCGGTTTGGATTGTCTGACTGTCTGAGGTCAGTTTATCTTTATTCACTTTCACTTTTCATTGTTCTATAGGTCAAAATTACTCTTATGGAAGGTAGTTGCTGTTAGGCATTGGATCAGCGCCAATTGGATTACAGTGAATTGATGAGGCATTTCATTGTTTGTATCAAGCTTGGAGCGCACTTCATTCCGTTGGTGACCTAACAAAACTTGTAATAGCCTGTATAGCCCTGAGTATTTTGACTTTTGTTTTTCTTAATTATTTTTTTTGTTGGATTTCCCTATCTCTCTTTTACCGATTGTGACTTTACCTTGATGGATAATTATCGATTTTTGACTTTTAACCTACGTGGTTATTTCCTGATTTTGACGTTTGGTACTTTTTGAACCATTTTTGCTCACCGGAAACGGGAGGATGGGCGTTGGGAGGCTATTGCTGGGGTGGTACTCCTAGTGGTGTGGGTTAGGGGTATTGAACCGTTTGAAGCTCCTCCACGACATGGACTCCACGAGGCATAGCTACTGCGTTTCATCTCAGCCCCGTATCCGGTTATTTTTCTTCGTTATTCCGTTTTTGTCTTCCCTCTTTTACGAGGCTATGGACCCTGTTTGGGGGGTTGTGCAGAATACCCTTACTCCGGGTTCTGGATGAGGTAGAAGCCCTCTAAGTGCTGGATTCCAGAGGCCGTCAGCGCTGGTTTTCTTGCGGTGGTTCTCTTTGTTTAAATTAATTTTGTTTAATCCATGTGGAGCTTTTATAACCCGTCATTTTTGAGGCCACCTGGTGTTTCCGTAGAGAGCACTCATCAGCGTAGTACGCTATAGTACAACCCGCGTAATGAGTTCGGTCAAACTCATTCCCTGTAGTTTGGTGGGTCTAAGGGGTTAAAGAGGTGAGAGTTGGTATAGTCTTCTGTCCTATACTAGACTCCCTCAGTCTACTCACTCCATGCTGGTTTGGATTGGTCGGACTTTGGTGAATGCGCGTGGTCAACTCTTGTAAGACCGGTACACGAGGTATCCTCAGTCCCATTGAGGTTACGCAATGCCGGTTAGGAATTCCACAAAACATCTACGGAATTTCAAACTGCAAGAGCTGATTCATGTGATTTTCCGAATCTGATAGGTCTGGATCAGTAGGGTTTGTTGTCGTGTTGTCCTCCGACAGTAGGGGCGTCTTTTCACTTTTTTTCTTTGGTTATTGTTTTCTGTTTTGCTTGAGTCCGAATTGGTCATCTTTAGGGTTTTCTTGTCTCGTTTTAATCTTGTCTCGGCCTATCGTCGAAAATCTATCCTAGTTTTTCTCCTGTCTAAGGAGAGGGGGAGTTATCACGGGCCAAAAGCGTTATCACTGCTTGTCCCATTACTATTAATCAACATTAATGTGGTATGTTACTTTTTCGATCTCCCCTGTAGTCGTTTGATTTACTGGCAACAGCGCACTGGTTAAATGTCTTGTACGTCGCTGATGTCTGATGTCAGTTTTTCATTAAACGTATCTTTCTTTTCGAACTCGACCTTGGTAGCGAACGGTTGGAAGACATTCGCATCTCCATGTGTTAGATCCAGGGGGTAGAAAATAAGTAACCCCAAGATAGTCCATTCAGGCCTAAGATGATGACAACCTCCCACTGATGTAGGTACCACGTTAAGGGTGTTTTCTTCCCTACCACGACCGTGACCGTGATTGATCCACTCCACCCTAATTGCTTAATTGCCGAACCTGAGCATGGGATTAATTACCAATCCTCGAGGAGTTGTTGAGTGAAGCTTGAATAAAAAAACCGGTCAAGATCGTTCATCTGCTTGGGGAACTGGTACAGTACAGCCTACACGGACTGTTTTGGGTTTTTCTCTTCTTGGTTTTTGGTGGAGTAAAGAACCTAGCAAGCTGTGCGGTGAGCCGTATCTATATATTGTTTTATTTACGTCAGTGTTACGGTCAGTCGGGATTTATCTACTTAATTTTTTTTTAAGAATACTTTTGTGAAGCGTTGTGACGTCACATAGCGGCAACTCAGTTTGTGAGTTATCTTTTTATAAGTTAATCGGTTGGTTCAACTGCTCGCTTGTTGGATTATAAAAATTTGACAGAATAACGTCATTAAGGTTATAGCGTTTTTAATTATTAATGGTCGGATTTGTACTGAACCTTTTTTCTTGATGCCGATTCATTACATAAATTGCACATAAAGTTGAACTGAGTTTTGGAAAATACAAGTTTATTATTTACCGATTTCTTGTACATACGATACGGACGTATGTTTTGAGTACTTTGCAAGTAGGCACGGTACCTATTTCTGTAAAAGATAATATTGGATTTTTGGATTTTAATATAAGTGTCTTGGGAATTAATTAACTAGTTTGATTTAAGAGTTGGTAGTCCTGATCCTGGTTTTGTCGGCGGTAAGTAAGGCAGCTGCGTACTTTCTTTCGTTAATTGTTAAATAAACTCAATTGGAATCGAGAAGACCTCGAAGGTTGGGATTCACCTGCACGAATCTCTGGCGCCCATTTTAAATAAACCCCCCCAAAAGCTCCAGAACTCTGAGTTCCGGGTAAGCTTAGCCAACGTGGCTTCCAATTGAGAGGTTTGATAGTTGCAGGACTGAGAGTGCTTGAGCTAAGCTTGCGCTTAAATTCTTGCGTGATATCCGATCAAACATATGAAATCTTCTTATCCACTCAAGATGCAAAAAAATGCGAAACTAGTATAAGCTTTGTATTGATTTATATTTTTTATTCTGATTCAATTTCCTTTCCTGCTTAGTTTTCGAATTCGCAACACTTCTCATAAACTCTCAAAAAGCAACATTAGCAGCAATCATGATATGATCCCAAGCCAAGCTGCAGTGGCTTATCTGGTAGAGCACGTGCTAGCCTAAATCCAACCCAACTTTTGCTTGAGTATTAACTAAATTGTTGATATCAAGATTGGCAGAGATCTATTCAACAAATTATCTTGATATCAACAATTTAGTTAATACTCAAGCATGTGGAGATGCTTTCTGAATTCAATATCCGTGTATATAGGCAGACACCAAGCACTACAGTTTCAAAAAACTGTCTTTATACAGTTCGATTCTTTTGCGGTCACGTGCATTTAAAATTATTACGGTTAAGCTGTCTTCAGAATCATAACTTGAAGGTAAAGAATCATCATCATCGTGAAAAATTTCAGATTCTTACAATATAATTCCTAATACATTAACAATACTATTCGAATCATCCATCGTTGTTTTGTTTTCGTTTGTTTATGTTTTAGGCAAGAATATATGCAGAATCTGCACAAACGCGTATGTTGAATCTCTTTTACACTGACAGCCATGACTAACACCAGTAGTCTGCACTACCCTACCCTACATCGAAATAACAAACACACCTATTATGTTGACACATCATAGTTGTCAATTGTAGTGTCAAGTGTCATTGTCCATTGTCATTGTCAATGTCAATCGTTGTTTCTTAGGAGCAACGACGTCGAATCTTAGGAGCGTCTGTGTTCTGTGTGCCGTGCAGCGGTCCAAATATCGATTCAAGGCAGCGCAGCTGTTTCCCGCGTTTACGGTTCTTTTTCCAATGAGTTTAAGGTATGGTTATTTTTCATTTTCCTGTTTACGTTCAGATTTTGGGTTGTTTGGGTTAGATTGGGTAAGTTTTGGTTAGATTGGTTCAGTTGGGTTGTGTTTGGCAAAAATTTTGAAAATCTCTCTATATGATACAGATACATTTCCCATTTGCTTACTGTAGGTATTTGCAAAAATGTGTGAACATGGTAATGTCAGTAAAGCAGCAAGCTTTATGTTGCGTTTTACTTGTCTAAAAATGTGGTTGTGAGTTACCTAGTTTGGGGGAGAAGTCTAGTCGATCCACTATTATTGGTAACTCAAAAATGTACAAAACTCGGTGCAATTCAAAGTGCACAGTACTAGTTCTGACTATTTTGTCATGCTCAATACCCGTTTAGAAGTACAATTTCGGGTTTGGGAAATATTTTTTAGGCAAAACCTATTGTGATTGTGACCAAATTTGGCCACCAGCAAACTTCATAACAACGAGCTTGGTGGCAACGATGACGTAGATCGACGGTTGTTTGGCGTTAAGTAAATAGCGTGGTTATTATTGGCTCCACACAGGTAGAGTTACTGATGGATGAAACAAGGTGAACAGTAAAACCTTGACTACCTGGGTAGGCGACCAATAGCACCACTACTCTGCCATCGCTTGTTGATTGGTGTGTTGGTTCGTACCTGGACTACCTGGGTACATTCATAATCTGTGGTTTTGTTCTATTTTGATAGAATTTTATTTGATAGAATTTTTGGTCATTTTTCAGTTTACAAACTATTCGATTATAGGCTTAAAATATATCTACTGATTCTCAATAATATCCAGTGGGTATACGATTTATATGTTCATATTACTGCGCAAATGTTCATAAAAATTAAAAATCAATTATTTCTTGACATTATTTGGTTACTCACGTACCTACTATTTATTAGAAGTTGATTATGCAGGGAATGAGTGATTAGAAATATAAACACTCTTATATTCAACGCAACGTCTATTCAGTTCAGAATCTTACAAACGACTTCACTAAAATAGAAATACAACCTTCCGCATGGCACGAAACCAAACAAGAAAACCTGCTTGGACGAAAAGGTGTTTTTCGGTTCCACAATAATCAATAAGGAACAGAACTTGTTACGCATCTTCAATATTGGAAAATACAACATTCTCCCTCAATATTAAAGGTGCTTCCAAAGAATAAAATATTCAATAATCTTTCCTTGAACACACTCAAAAAAACTTAACTTAATACTTCCCAGATATGGTCACAGATTTTGATTTTGCTCTAACGGAGTTCCTACCGTATTGCAGTTTGACATTTCAAATCTATCAAGGAACTTTTCAATATATTGTTCTTGGCTAATTTTTAATTCGCCCTTCGAACGATTTCTGTTAACCTTAATGCCGAGAATATTTGATATCGGTCCAAGATCTTTGATGTGGAAATGTTTATTTAGTTCAATTTTCAAACGTTCTGCCTCTTTGTGGTCATTATAGAAAACAAAGAAATCGTCAACGTAAAGCGCTATAATTATAATTGAATCTGCCAAATGCTTAAAGAAAATGCATGGCTCTATTTTTGATTGCACGAAATTCAAATCCAATAACACATTATTTGCTTTCTCATACCACAATTTGGCTGATTGTTTGAGGCCGTATATGGCCTTTTTAAGTCGACAAACTTTACTTTCTGACCCCGGCTCTATAAACCCTTCGGGTTGACACATAAAAATTTCCTCATCAATGTCACCATTCAAGAAAGCAGTTTCTACATCTGAATGGACTGCTTCTAAGTCTAATTCAGCTGTCATTGCCAATAATAACCTTAAATTGCTAAATCTTATAACGGGTGAAAAAGTTTCTGAGTAATCTACCCCATACTTTTGAGTAAACCCCTTTGCTACAAGTCTGGCTTTATATGTTACTATATCTCCATTATGATCCCTTTTAATTTTGAAAACCCACTTATTTTTAACAATATTTTTGTTGCCAGGTTTGTCAACTAATTCCCAAGCATTGTTTGCCTTGAACGCCTCGAGTTCATTTTTGATAGCTTTGTGCCATTCTGCACTTCTCGCGCTTGACAATGCTTCAGAAAGAGTAGTTGGTTCTAAATTGTCAGATATAGTTAACATGGCAACATCTGAATCGTAATCAGTAATATAATCACCATACCTTTGTGGTTGTCTTTTTACACGTAGAGGATACCTAGATTCATGATTTTCAGGTTCACTTTCACTTGTTTGATTTTCGTCTGCACTCACTAGCACTTCACTGTCCTCTTCTGGATTTTCCTCTTGAAGATGAGGAGTCGCAGCTGGCGTATCTTCTTGGCCAACATCATCATCTTCACTGTCTTGCACCATCAAGGGAACAGCCTCTTTTGTAGCCGGTTCAACTGGAATCGTTGATGTGCTGTCTGAAAGCTGGTCTTCTAAGAAAACGACATCCCTGGCTATTTTTAGACTGTGATCGATTGGGTCTAAAAGCCTGTATCCGACACTCGTCTCGGAATACCCGACAACTATGTATTCCCTGCTTTTATCATCAAGCTTTTTTCGTTTAACATCGGGAATGTGAACATAACCACGGCATCCAAATATTCTGAGATGGCTCAAATCAACCTTTTTGCCTGTCCATTTTTCTTCTGGGGTTTTACCACGTATTTTCTTCGTTGGTGAACGGTTCAGAAGATAGACTGCGGTATTGGCAGCTTCTGCCCACATTTGCTTTTCACTGTTTGAGTCGACAAGCATTGAACGTACCTTTTCAATTATGGCCCGATTGTAGCGTTCAGCTACTCCATTTTGCTGTGGTGTGTAAGGTACTGTTTTTTCATGTTTTATTCCACGATCTTTCAGGAACTTCCTCAAACGCTCATTACAATATTCTTCCCCATTGTCGGTCCTCAGAACTTTGATTTTTCGTTCTGTTTGATTTTCTACCATACAGCAGAACTCCTTGAAAACTTCTGGAACTTCACTTTTATTTTCCAGAAAATAACAAAATACTTTTCTGGTGTTGTCATCAATCAGGGTAAACAAATATTTTTTGCCACCCCATGATTCCACCTCCATCGGACCTGCAAGGTCTGAATGTATCAAGTCCAGTTTGTTTGGTGCGACTTCTTTATCCTTTTTAAAAAGGAAAGGTTTTCTAGCCTGTTTGCCTTTGATGCAACTCTCACAGTATTTTGGATTTGTACTTTCATTATATATAACACACCTGTTGCCAAGTCATTTTTCAACAAAGCCATGCTATAATGATTGAGGTGACCAAGGCGTCTGTGCCATACCATCTGAGAATCAAGGAGTTTCGCCACATTCACAGACTCCGCCATGACATCCAGTTTGTATAAACCATCGACATTCGCTGCAGTAGCTATGGGTTCTCCCATAATCCGACAATCACCATCATCAATTATTTTGCATCCTTGTGAGTCAAAATGTACACAGTGTCCTTTTGAAACAATCTCACTCACTGACAATAGATTTACTGACAGATTTGGAACAAATTTAATTTTTGATATGATCTGTTCAGTTCTATTCGGTTTCAATTTCACAACACTGTTTCCGGTTCCACTGACGGAGAGTTTTGCGTTATCTGCCACAAACACATGCTGCCCTGAGTCTTCATCTGTTAGCTTCAAAAGAAGTTCTCTGTTTCCAGTCATATGGGAGGAGGCCCCGCTGTCAATGTACCAGACTGTATCACGTACATTATTCACACTTAAAGCTGCAGCAAACAAAGCTTTCCGTCCATTTCCACTACATTTATTTTTATTCGGCGTTTCATAGTTGTTTGAAGAACTGTTTTTATTTTGAGAACACTGATTTTTGTAATGGCCTTTTTGTTTGCAATTCCAACACCATGGAGATTTTTTAATTTTCTTCGTGACTAGTGCACAGTCACCAGTATGTTTACTATTCTGCCATTTTTGGTCCTGCAGCAATTTAGTTTTCACAAAGTCCGATGTTATGTCAACTCCTGAATTTTCAAGTGCCATAACCATTGGCTCATAATCCGCTGTGAGTCCCTGCAGCATAATAACACCTAGGAATTCATCATCTAGCGGTTTTCCCATGGATCCAAGTTGTTGGGACAGAGCCAGGACTTCATTAACATACTCCTCCATAGTGCCAAAATTTTCCAGTTTGATGGAACATAGACATGACATATTTGTCTTCAAATGCATTTTCAAGGGACTTCCACGCTTCGCTGGCTGTTTTTGCTTGGGTCACATGAGGATACGTCGACTTATCCAGAGAGAGAATTATTTTTGAGAGAGCTTTCTCCTCACGACGAGCTTTTGTAGCACTATCCACTGTAGACGGCCACTCCTCAGTTATGCAGTTCCAAAGTCCGTCTAATTTCGATAACGCACCCATCTGGAAGTTCCAGTCGCTGTAATTTGCACGACCTTTGAGCTTGTCAACAGCCACCCCCATGTTTGAACTTTCGTTAACCGCCATTCTATCTTTATCACGACGACGAATGCACAACCCCGTGTACTACCGAACTAATAAACAAAAAAAAAAACGCGTTATCTAATCACTCCCACGAGCCCTGGGCCCATAACCTATTAGAAGTTAATTATGCAGGGAATGAGTGATTAGAAATAAACAATCATATTCAACGCAACGTCTATTCAGTTCAGAATATTACAAACGACTTAACTGAAATAGAAATACAACCTTCCGCATGGCACGAAACACGAAACAAACAAGAAAACCTGCTTGGATGAAAAGGTGTTTTTCGGCTCCACAATAATCAATGAGAAACAGAACTTGTTACGCATCTTCAATATTGGAAAATACAACACAAAGAACCCCTTTGTATAACGGTTATTTTGACTCACGTGCAAAATAAATCGCATGTCAAAGTAACCCCACATTGACACCTTATTGAAAAAAATATAAAAACATTTCTGGAAAATTGAGGATGTTCATTCTATACACATATCGAAGCTAAGACATCAATTGGTAAATTCAGATAAAATACCTTGGAATTAAAGCCATACTTTTTGCAAAAACTATGAAAAACCTCTCAAACCATGTCAAAGTATCCACGGTTTACGGTATTCATTACTGGAAATAAAAATGAAAACAGGAAAAGGAAAGTACCCACAAGTCAATTAATCCGTCTAACTTTATTTTGAACTGTTCATTTTTTCAAATCTTAAAAAAAACTACAAATATTCAACTGAATTTATGTTAAATATGAATAACAAGAACAAAGTATGCACCATATAAGTATTGGGAGATATTTGAATAATTGTTGGGTGGGACAAGAATATTATTCTCAATTTTATACATCTCCAAAATCAATCATTCAAACATGAGTGTGAACCTTATACTTTTTTTTTTAAATTTTCAACACTTTTTTTAAACTTGGCAATAGGGCCCTGAAGAACGTTTTGAAAAAAAATCGCCAGGACACGTAGCTTGACAAATGGATTGAAGTTCTCAATTGCACCATTACTTCTGTGATCACTGATGGGTTCCGTTGTGAAAACTGAAACATCATTTTATCATTATTACATTCATCATTAATTAAATCATTATTTTGCCAATCAACGAAAGCAGGAAATAAAAATATTCATTAATTTGGAAATTGGACAAATACAAAGGAGGAAAACGTTGTGACAAAAATATCAACAATTAAATTCATCACTCTTCATGTGTAACAACTTTTTCAAAGGCATCTTTTTTGGTACCTAAGGTGGAGAAATCATGTTGACGGACACCCCCTCTCTCCTGAAGGAGGATAGTATGGGACTCGTCCTGTATCAAAGTACAATGGTACAGAAATACCCACTAAAACCCCACCTTCTCTTCGTGTATTGACCTGAATTGATCCTCACGTCGCATCTACGCTTTTCTGAATATTGCAGTTGGTGATGGTTGTGTTCTTCACTTCATTACTCCACAGAACAATACAAAGTTCCTCCACCACGTAATGCGTCAGGAATCAGTGCTCTGGAACCCTCTGGAACCCTATCGTGAAATTTAATAGTTTTTTCAATAAATGACAAACAAATGCGTGAACATTTTCTAATTCACTAAACTGACATGTGCTCCTCCCCCAGCGCAACTCTCTCCAGCCGTTCAACCATCCCTCTTACCAGTACAAACTTCTTGCATGGTAGTCCCCACTTCATCTCCATTGGGGTACGAAATTGTTTTTCCAAATTACACCTACATTCAAAAATATGTTTCCTTGGGATTTTTGGGATGAACAGTTGATAAGTGTCAAAAATGTGCAATATTCTATCTGCGTGATTTTTTCAAAATATCTTTATCCTCAACCGTGCGGTAGCTTTTATGTATAGGTACCGCACGATTTTGCATTAGGTAAGTACCATATTATCGCTCGCCGTGCTGTGATAGTTTTCATTTTACCGTACTTTGCTGTCAGCAACGTGCAGGCCCGGATTGGTAGAACATTTCGGCCCGCGTTACCATAAGCCGAGCATAGCCCTCAACTATTACGAATATTAAAAAGTGGGAAAGGGATTTGAAAAGGAGGTATACTCTGAAATTTCTTTCTCTTTTGATACAAACTTGTGCTTGACAAAAAATTGTTTTCGTAGTGTTACTAGACTGACGAAGTCAAATATACATAAAGTATATGACCATAATTAGAAAAAAAAATCGGGAAAAACATTTTTGAGACAGCCAAAGTGTCAAAAGAAATATACTTATCTGTGAAGTTTTTTTGTGGGTCGAACCGATTTTTAGATATCGAACGTTGAATTCTTCATTTTTAAGTTCTCATGTGTTAATTTCACTCAACCGTAACATTCATAAAAAAAACTCTCGGAAAAACTTTATAGGGATACCTATATTCTTGAAAGTCTATTTGTTTCTATCCCTAAGGCTTTTGAACCGCAGCACAAAATTATCTGAAAATTTGCGCATAGTGTTGCATTTGAATTGTTTTTAAAATCGCGCTTTATTTGTGAAGTAGTTGCAAGACAGGCGTCATCTGTTGAATGCATATCATCATTGTTCATAAAGTAGAATATAGAGTAAAAAACGCTCTTTCAAATGAGTTGTTCGTTTGATTCCGATTATTTTGTTCGGAGTTATTGACATTTGAATAAAAACAGGTCTCACCTCTCCCCACCACTTTATTTTGGCAGTTACGGCAAAATGGTTCAAACAAAAAAGATTTCAAATTTGCTAAAGATCAGGATGCCATATTTCAAAATACCCCTTAACAAGGCAAAGTTTTGTACAAATCCCATTTTTTGATTCGCCATAGCAGTTACGCCCTCTACCAGCCGTTCTAGAAACTTGAAAATAATTTCCAGCAATTTTTCATGGCCTCTTTATTAATCATTTTTTTCTCCGCATACCATATACGGCCAATACTTTCCGAGATACAGCCGACAGCCATGCTTATTGGGACTACCCGATAAAGCAGTAAAAACATTATTTGTTTGATCACGAATGTTTTTTTAAATTAAAATTGAAACAGAAACCTGAAGGAGACCACATTAAGTGAAAAAAATAAAATGATAAAGATTATGTCCTGGATTCAATTCGCGTTCACTTACTTCCATATTTACTTATCATTTTTTAGTTACTTTATCTTTTACTATTTTACTGATGATTGTAATAATTAATAAATGAATTTTGGCTTGTTCCTATTTGATTCTTGTTTTTTATAACATAATAAGTACTACTCCGACCAACGAACCGATTTATCGATTATTTGATCGATTATGTTTCCTATTGCAGTTATCATTTATAAATCATCCCGAAATATGTTTAAAAGCGGAAAGGTCCCCATAACAGCTAATACATTAAGAAATGCTACCCCGATCCAGATGACGTAGATGCGCGTTGCCGGACAAATTTGAGACTCGTTATGCCTGGTTTTAGGGCTTCGCAAGACCAAGTCTCGAGAAATAAATGTGGTCTTGGTCTCGATATCTCAAGACCAAGACAAGACTCACTCAGTCTTGGTCTTGGTCTTGGTCTTGATGGTCTTGAAAAAAAATTATACCGAATTTTCAAAGTACTCATAACACAGCATAACAATCCTACAATAAATCTTTTTACTAACTTATTATTTATTATTACTTGGGATGGCGGTTCGATTTTAACAAGCTGCACGAAATAGCAGTTGTCTCTTTTCACTCAACTTTTATAGCATGTGACTAGGGCTTCGCAAGACCAAGACCAAGACCAAGACTGGCTAGTCTTGGTCTTAGTCTCGAGAAATAAATGTGCATGGTCTTGGTTTTGGTCTTGGTCTCGATATTTCAAGACCAAGACAAGACTCACTCAGTCTTGGTCTTGGTCTTGATAGTCTTGGTCTTGGTCTTGATGGTCTTGAAAAAAACTATACCGAATTTTCAAAGTACTCATAACATACAGCATAACAATCCTATACAATAAATCTTTTCACCTACTTATTACTTACTTATTATTTATTATTACCTGGGATGACGGTTCGATTTTAACAAGCTGCACGAAACAGCTGTTGTCTCTTTTCACTCAACTTTCTTCAAAGCATGTGACATAAAAAACGTACATCTTTTACATTTTTAGAGCGTTTTTCTTCATTGTGAATGGTTTGCATACTTTATTGCCTATTGGGCCAAATGATACGGGATCTACTTTTCTACTCACTTTTTCAACCATAAGAACTTATCTAGGAACCCATGCCAAACAAAGGTTCCGGAAAAGCGTCACATAGCTCATTTTGCATTTTATTCGCCTATTCAAAACAAGTAGATTTGGATTAGTTTGTGTGAGATGCGGGGTTTGTGTAACTGACAGCGCTGCCTTGACTACCGATAAATCGATTTTAGCACAGTTTGCTAATACAGTACAACCCCGTTAGTCCGAACTAATTATTGCAAAGTACCGTTCGGAGTATTGATTTATTTGGATAATCGGCTTAATTTTTTGAGCAGAACAACTTTTTAAAACAATCTAAATGACGCAAAAAATGAATAAAGTGACGACAAAAAAAAATACATGATATAAAAGACACTTGAGTTTTCGTGAAAAAAAATGCGTTTTTTTTGTATTATGTTTCTGCTACATCGTCCTCCTTTTCTCGATTCATTTAGGTGAATTTAGTTTGAAACCAATAACAAAACATTTTGTTTGTTTCTCACCAAGAAAATATTCACTTTTTGAGACTCTCCACTCCCTAAAGTCAAGAATACGGTAGCAGGTGATCGGATTATCGAGATTTGTTCGGATTATAACTATGGTCCGAGCTGTTTAGATTAGTGGATGTTCGGATTATGGAGTTGTACTGTATAGAGAATAGGTGTGCAGTGATTCCTTCTAAAAATGTTCTCTTTACTGGTATATTCATCAAAACTATGATGAATATACAAGAATAAATTTTCAATATTCAGTACCTGACACATTATTTATTTTTCATCTACGTGAAAAATACTTGATGATTTGAGCGATTTGTTAGGTACATTTATTTATAACTTGTTACAGTTCAATAATTTTTTTTAACATTGTAATTGTTTGATCAGATGGATTATACTGATCATTTTTTTGAGATGTAAAAAAATAGACATTCAGATGATGAATTGGAAGCTCCTAATTTTTCACGGAATCGACTGAAAAATTGCGATCAAATTTACGGATATTCGTTTCAATGATCTGGTAGCACGCACAGGTCTTTACCTACTACTGTGAATTGGAAAATTCCAATAATTATTTTTGAAGAGTTGATTCACTCAAAAGACTTATAGAAAGTAGATAGAGATATTTGCAGATTTTAATAAATATTGTGTCGATTTTTCTCTTCAAGACCAAGACCAAGACGAGACTCTCGAGGTAGAGTCTTGGTCTTGGTCTTGGTCTTGAACGTCAAGTCTTGGTCTTGGTCTTGGCCTTGAACGTCAAGTCTTGGTCTTGGTCTTGAGAAGATTTTCAGGTCTTGGTCTTGTGATCTCGCGAAGCCCTACCTGGTTTACATTCAATTTCATTTCAAAGTGGAACTTTCAAATTTCCGCTTGACAAACGGGAATCATATGCTACCATCCACATTGTATTTGGCATTAGCGTGACTTTGAATGCAAATCCAATGTAGCTGGAAGCATATGATTCCCGTTTGTCAAGGGGAAATTTGACGGTTCTACTTCGAGATTTAATTGGATGTTAACCTTATTGGTGTCTGATCTTTGTTTTTTTTCCAGTATCATGGGTTATAATACTCATGTAAGGCTTACATTCAATTTCACTTCTAAGTGGAACTATCCAACGGGATTTATATAAGCTAGCATCTACATTGAATCTGTGCTCAAAGTCACACTTACGCCAAATTCAATGTGGATTGTAACATATGATTTCCATTTGCCAAGTGGAAATTTGACAGTTCCACTTTGAAATAAAATTCAATGTAAACCAGGCATAACATTACCTCAAACTCGACAAACTTCGTCAACTATATTCTGTGTTTCCTCGGCAATTAAAAGTGGTTTAATAATTAACAAATCGGGGACCCCAATCAACATATACAGTGAGGACGTAAATAGTCCCCCCCCCCTCTAACTTTTGAACGCATTAATATTTTTGGCTAAAATTTGGAGGTGTTGTTCAGGGTAGGCTTTACTAAGTTTTGACCTCCAAAAAAAAATTTCAACTGTCAAACTGACAGCTGGGCACCATTTTGAAGCAAATTATTAAATGGAAAAGGGGGTCATGTGATACCTTATTTGAAAGGTCCTTCCATTCTCTTTTCACCCCCAAAGTTTGAAGTCCTTAGCATTTTTCTAAAGGAAATGGCGCCATATCGAAAATAAATTATTTGGGTCAAAATACTATCTCTAATTCTTAAAAGAACTTTATTAACAATGAAAAAACTAACCTATAACATAAGTGATTGTTTCTACAACAGTAAAAATTTCTTAAACAAAATAAAAGATAGTATCTACTTAGACACAAATAATTTATTTTCGACATGGCGCCATTTTCTTATGAAAAATAATAAGGACTTCAAACTTTGGGGGTGAAAATAGAATGGAAGGACCTTTCAAATAAAGTATCACATGACCCCCTTTTCCATTTAATTTTTTGTTTCAAAATGGTGCCCAGCTGTCAGTTTGACAGATGAAAATTTTGTTTGGAGGTCAAAACTTAGTAAAGCCTACCCTGAAACACACTTCCAAATTTGAGCCAAAAATATTAATGCGTTCAAAAGTTAGAGGGGGGGGACTATTTACGTTCTCACTGTATGATGTCGAACAGCCAGAGTACCCCCAACCCAACACGCCCGGAACACCCCAAAACAACCCCGCCCTGACTCCAACAGGGGGGGCTCGAGCAATTTGAAGCCAAATTATACGTTGAAGTTCACTTTAGCCGAACACACTTGCGCCGTGAACTCG
>OY293303.1:7317220-7395579 GCA_958502075.1 Orchestes rusci
CGATTTCAGAAGAACGTTTCCGCGTGCAGCAACATTCTATTTCACTTTATCATAAATTTGGCAGTTCAATATCTCACAAGGAAAACGCTTAACTACCAAAAAAATATGTGTTAATGGTAGATCTACCGTGAAAAACGGGAGTATCGGCACCAAAGCGGCAGCATGAGATAGGCCCAATCACGAGTAACCTATAGGAAACAGCTTTTAGCACAATCGCAGTCTTTTCCAGATACACATGAAATACACTTATGAGGCATTGGTATAGGCTTGATTATTCCTGTCTTTCTCATCGGCTGAAAATCGGCTTCACTTGCCGCTCATTGATGAAATAGGGAACCCGAGGTATATTTTAATAATACGTATATGGTTCTGTAACGCTTAGGCATTTCCAATACGCAAACGGATGTTACGTAAAATCTAACGCGCGAGCAATGGTTGCAAACGCATCGGTTTTTGGAAAAAGTTTGAACGGTTTAAGCGAATCGCAAATACTAAATGGATTTGAGATGCCCAAAAAAATGCAAATCCAAATAATTTAATATAAACAGGGGCCCTGCATGGTGCTTGTGTTATGGAAGGATCACGGTGGCATCTCTGATGCCTGACTTGAGGTATATGAGTTACCTGCAGCTCCTTAGATATGATACAGACCTGTGGTCGATCGCTAATCCTCCATTGTCGGCGTGGGTATTCATACTGATGACCTGGAGACCTCCCTCTTGATTAGTGAAATGTCCCTCCTTTTGCCCAACATGACGCTACGCTAGCATCTTGGCTATGTTGAGGGTTGATTTGACTCACTTTTATAGTATTCACGGCGACATGGATGAGGCCTTTGCCTCATGGCGTTGGCTTCTCCTCCACCAGAGGCTTGAAGTCTGACGACGTTGTTGGCAGGGTGGATCTTTGTTGGGTGCTAGCCCTGAAGACCCTCAGTGAGGCCTATAGGAAAATTGCCAAAAAACCACAGTTCTGCCACTATTCACCGGATCGGCATCACTGGGATTCCGCCTCATCGAACAGCTACTGAACGTTATATTTATCTTTCTTTCGAAGGATAAACTTCACTTTTTTTACTATTTTTCATTTTTTCAAAGTCCGTAAATTCGAAACCGTTGCATCTCCAACTTACAAGGACTTCTCAACCTTCCCCATAGGTAAAAAAAACATGATTTCTGGATGAATCAGATATTTTCTGCAAGCAAAATTTTTTATAAGGAATACCTACTTACTTTCGCTAAAATCGATCGTAAAAAAGTTTTCTCACTTTCTTACTTTGAATTAATAATGTTTTTATTTCAAAGCAAAATTTTTCATGAAGATAATTTATTTCGGTAAAATCGATTATAAAAAGTTTTCCATTTGTTAACCTAATTTGGGCATACGCTGCATAATATATTTTTAATATTATTAATTAATTACAGAAAAATGAACTAAAATAATTTCTACAAAATAGGTTGTACAAAAACTAGAAAATAGAGAAAGGTAAAAACAGAACATGGATATATAATCACTGGATTTTTTTATTCCTGTGTGAATTCATGGATTTTAACAAGAGTGAGATTATTGATGATGAAAAATGTGATGAGATCATTGAACATGCATATTGAAAAATTGGAGAAGAAAACAAAATCTAAAGTGCAAAATAGGCAAAATAGATGATAAAATGGATAATAAAGTTTTTCATAATATTTCAATGAATCCTCAATCACTAAACAATAACTGACAGTAAGAAAATAGAACATGTTTGCTGATTCCGTGAAATAAACCAACTTTTCTATTTGGTGTATTATCAAAAATAAAAAAATTAATTAAACTTATTCCACACAAGAAGGGAAAATAAAAAAAAGTATAAAAATGAATTTTGATATTTGAGGAGAAAAATCAGAAAGTATGAAAACTGATATAAGAACTCATGATTATTCTAAAATAAGTTACCCGTAATAGAAGAATAAGGTATAATGTCACCATTCTAAAAATAATTAAAATAAAATTATAAGATGAAAAAGGCAAAAAACTCTTATTCAAAAGTCAAAATTATTAACAACGAAAAATAGATTAATAATATGTATTCCAATGGTGCTGAAATTTCCAAAAAATCCCGACCGACTTTAAAACATAGATAATTACATACATTCAAATTTATTTCCAATATAATCTAAATCTAAACTGAAAATGTGATGGAAACATTGGGAGATGATGAAGAAAACTATCCAGCCCGGATTTTCAGCTTTCTTATTCGAATTAATTAGAAGTTTGTTACGAAATAATTTAATGATTGGAAGAAAAAAAGAAAACTGACGAAATCTGATGAAATCGAATTAAAAGCTATTAAATTACAAATTATCATCAACTCGTGGAGCGGCGTGGAGCTTTAGTTCCTCAAAACCATTAACAATAGAGCTTGGAATCGTTGCATCAGCACAACAAGAAAATGCTTCTGATCTCCTAACCAAAAGAACATGTAAAAGCTGCCCAATTGGACAGCGTTGTCAATTGTACTTGTAAGTAGCATCTACGTATAAAAGATGTATTGCTGGTATCCTCCATAGCTGCTGATGCAATCAATGTGAATGGAAATGATTGGGTGAATATCGCATGAGTTTGACAGCACAATCATAGGTAATCTTTTGAATGCGCATGTACAGTTGAGACATGTGCTTATTGGTTCAAACACACGCCAACGTCAAAAGAATAAATATATAAATAAATATATATAAAAAATAACATCTGTCAGAAAAAAAACTTCAAATACCTATACAGGGAGACAAGAAATAACAGAATGTGAAAATTACTTAGAAGAAACTGCTGATATTTATCATTTTTTTAATTTTGGACGGAAAACGATGAAGAAGAAAGATAGGTATAATACAGGACTGATGGTTAAGAAATACAAAATTATCATTTTGTGTAAGAGAAAACGTAAGATAAACACTCTTATATTTTTGACTATCCCTGTTAATCCTGATTAAAGATTCTTATGGAAAAGCGCATTCTTAGAATAAGTAAAATCTTTGCCAGTAATGACATTTTGGATTTTGATATCTCAAGATACTCTTCTCTTACACAAAATAACAATTTTGTATTTTTTGACCAGCCCTGTATTATACTTATCTTTCTTTTCATTCAAGAAAATATTAATAAATATCACAAGTTCCTTCTGGTTATTTATCACATTTTGTTATTTTTCTGTCTTCCTGTATATATCAAGTTTTTTTTTGACAGATGTTTTTTTTAGACCAAGCAAAATTTTTACTAAAAATGATTTTTTTGTCGTACCTTTTAATATATCTTTAGTCCATCTATCCTCTTGTCACAACTATCCGGGGGCATATTGTAATATATACGTGTATACCTATGGTGAGTAAGTAGCTATTTCATAGATAAGAAACAGTAGAGTTTCTAATAACAACCAACAACCCATTTTGGTTCAATTTTGATTCTGATGGACGATTAAGTAATAGGTCTTTATCTGGACACTGGACATCAGATGTCCTCGCACCTTATTGAATAACCACACATCCGCGCCAAAAATAAACTCAAACGAGGTGTCATATTCCCCAAGCAACAAAAAGTGTCGGCTTACAACGCCAAATGTTCTCTTTAGCCCCAACACGAGTTTATCCAATTGCTGTCTCTTTTGTGCCCCTAACTGCTTCATTGTACCGATTATTACCCACCCTAGTTTTATTTGTACCCACCTTTTCACACCCTGCATGTCCGATTCGGAGGATTGTTTGTTTAGCAAGAGAGAATGTTTACAGAGAGAATTGTGACAAATTTTGAAAATTAGTCCCTCTCGTTTGTAATCTTTTGAATAATATTACACCAACATTAAACCAGATAACGATCTAGACATAGATATGATTCTAGTTGGTATAAATGTTATAATGATTTACGAAATTGCCCGCATCTATGTACGGTAATAAACGACTATGTTGGAAATATTTCGTACGGTCATGAATTCAAAATTCTACTCACAAGATTTTCTATTGTAGAATTTCAAGCTAGCACCCGCGAATTTTTCCTATAAAGCAGAGTAAGACGGTACGACTTACACTTACACCTCAAAAATATATGCTATATAGTCATGCAGTGGCGTGTAGGTAGTAAATTAATTCAAGTACTCATACCATTGAAGTACTACAGAAAAACATCCAATATAAATTCACCTTAAGACCATTGCCTTCGTGTGCCTGTGACCCGTTCCAAAGATGGACCAATAAGAACGATGGGCGTGGTGATGAGATAATTTATTACCCCGTATGTCTGATGTACAGTCTTTTTCCAGACTACGTAATTGCAGGATTCATGTTTCATTTTGAATCAATAAATATATTTTTTTAGTATTTAGTTTTGTTTTCATTGATAATCACAAACATAAACTGAACAAGTCCCCTCATTAAACAATGTAGGTAACACATGTTTCGCCAACTAAGGCATCATCAGAGCTCTTATTGTCATCGCCGATGCTGATTGTAGACTGACGAACATTATTGGGCCGTATATCTACCAAATTAAATCGGTCTATTTCAGCCACAGTTTTAATTAAACTCACTATACATAGTCGTTACTATGATCAGGTTTAATACCCTCTACAATTTCAGTTAGACTATTCACAAAAAATAAATTGAAGCACTTTGCGATATTAAACTCATCATCAATTTGAGAATTATCAACTATAATATGTGTAACACAACTTTTTTTATTTGGCAAAAGAGTTTTGAGATTTTTCCAGAGCCGATGTGTGTTATTCTTATTTCCATCCAACACGTTCAGTAAATATTCATTTTTTGATTTTCTTATCAAACTCACAATTTCATTACTTATGGTTTTATACTCGTTCCATAAAATATCATCTTGAAATAAGACCGCTGTCTTATATTTGGCATCTCTTGATTTCATTTTCATTAGAATTTCTTCCGTCATCATGTATATTTTGGATCTTTAATTGTGAAGTACCTCCGAATCTGCTGTAGAAAACGCATAGGTTTTGTTTCTACAGACTCATAATAGTACTCGAGAAACTAGTCAGTGTGCTGGATAGATCAGTGTCCAGGCTCATATCCCTGGCCTAGTATTCCACATGGCAACATTGTATGTATGTGTATTTACGGAACACGTGTATTCTAACCTAAAAATTATTATTCAATCAGAAAGTCAATTTGTCAAATTCTCATGTCATTTTTTTTTTTGAAATTTGGGGGGACAAACAAAATTTTTAGTGTTTCGGGGTATTCAAAATTTTCAGTGTTTTTGGAGTTTCTTGGTTGGGTAAGTGTTCAAAATCTGATCGGGATCGATAAAGCGTTATTATTGGCATTTTTTATTTATTATCGATTGAGTATTATATACCTTCATGTCATACCTATGTTTGTATTTGATATTAACGATTCCAAGTTCAAAGTTATCAGAATATTTATCGAAATGCTGTAAATAACTGAAGAAATGAGGCCTACATCTAGTCTATTTGAGTATTAAAACCTTTGGTCACATTTTTATACAATCAATTTATACGCACTTGTCTGTTGGTTATGAACCCCAGAACGAGTTGAAATTTGCTAATATTATCATGTTTAAGTATATATATATATATTATCAAAAAACCCCATACTGTACCATTTGAAATGGTGTCGGGTGTATACATGTCTACATTTTTTTTTTCTCAATTTACATTAATTGTGCACGAATCTGGCCCATTCCTTCTTATTTCTGGTCAATGCTTTAGCCTCATTCCATGATTTTTCTCTTTTCTCCAGTGCCTCCCCTACAGTCTGGTTCCATGTTTTTTTTGGTCTTCCTCTCATCCTTCTTCCTCCCGCTCTTGCTTCCCAGATTTGTTTCACCTGCCTATTGCTCCCCATTCTTTGTAAATGTCCCCACCAACTCAATTTTCTCTTTTCAATAAATTCTAGGATTAATTCTATATCCATTTTTTCCCTGATGTCGTTGTTCTTGATCTTGTCCATCCTTGTTACCCCCATTACTCTTTTTAAGTATTTCATTTCCATGGCCTGTATTTTGCTTTCTTGTCTCTGAGATAGTATCCATGATTCACATCCATATGTCAGTACTGGTCTGTAGATAGTTTTGAATACTTTCATCTTTGTGTTTTTGGATATTTCTTTTCTGTTTATTATTTTTTTGTTTATTGCATAGTAAAGTTTTGTTGAGGTCTCTATTCGTCTGTTGACTTCTGGTTCTGCTGTTCCTAATTGGTCCAGTTCCACCCCTAAGTATTTATAAGTTTTGACCTGCTCTATTCTCTCTCCTTCCACTTGAATGTTCATTTGATGAATGTTTTTTCCAACTATCATAACTTTTGTTTTGGTTTTGTTGATTTGCATTCCATATTCTTTTGTCACCTGACTCCATATGTTGATGTTACTGTTAAGGTCTCTTTCATTTTCTGCAAATAATACAATGTCGTCTGCAAAAGCTGCCTCTGATATTTGTATATTTTGCATGTTTCTATAGCCTACTTGCAGTTTTTTTGTCCTGATTGTACACCTTCTTATTATTTCATCCATATATATGGTAAATAAGACTGGGCTTAATCCACCTCCTTGTCTTAGGCCCTCTTCAATTTTGAAACAGTTTGAGCGTCTGCCTTTGGCTGATTACGAAGTTTTTATTGTTTCCATACATTTCCTTTATCAGTCTTATTACCTTTGGTTGAACTTCTTTCTTTCTTAATATGTCCCACAATTTCCTCCTTTGTATTTTATCGAAAGCTTTTTCCAAATCTATGAAAGCCAGGTAAGTATTTTTTCCTTGTTCCATTCTCTTTTCTGTGATTTGTCTTACTGTGAATATATGGTCTTGTGTACTTCTTCCTTTCCGAAATGCACTTTGTGCTTCGTGCATTGAATTCTCTATAATGTTGCTCATTTTACTGTTTATAATTTTTTCCAATATTTTCATTGCTGTGCAGATAAGTGTTATTCCTCTGTAGTTATTACAGTCTTGCTTATTTCCTTTTTTATAAATCTGCACGATGAGTGATGTTTTCCATTCTTCCGGTAGCTCTTCTTCTTTCCATATTTGATTGTAGATTACCAGTAATATTTCTTTTCCTTCGTCACCCATATATTTTATCATTTCGCTTGTAATCTTGTCGGTTCCTGGTGCTTTTCCATTTTTAAGTTCCCTTATTGCCTTTTCAAGTTCCTCAAATGTTATGTGTTCATCTTGCGTCTCCCAAGTCGAACTCATTGTTTCCTCTTCTATCCCTTCTGTTGCTTCTGTATTTTTGTTTGCCTCTAGCAATTCTTTAAAGTATTCGACCCATCTCTGCATGATTCCTTGTTCATCTGTTAATATTTCCTCCTTCTTACTTTTTATGTTGAATGTTTTTTGTCCTTTGGGTTCGCCTCTGCATGATTTCACTATATTGTAGAAAAGCTTTTGGTTTCCCTTCGCCGCATTTTCGATTTTTTGTCCAAATTCCTCCCATTTTTTGTTTTTCTCTTGATTCACCATATTTTTTACCTTTTTTCTTTCCTCTGTATATATTTCATATTTTTCTGTCGTTTTCACCTTGAGGTAGTTCTTCCAGGCTTCCTTCTTTTTCTTTATCTGCTCTTTGATTTCATTGTTCCACCATGCCGTTTGTTTTTGTTTAGTTAGTATTCTGCTGATTCCACACGTCTCAGTAGCTGTTTCCATTATAATTTGTTTGAAATTAATCCACATCTCCTGAATAGTTCGTAGATGTATATGCTCTCTTAATCTCTCACATTTTTTGGAAATTTCTTGTGCATATTTTTCTGCCACTTCTTTTTCTGTCAGTTTGTAGGCTTTGATTTTTTCATGTTTTGGTTTCAGGTTTGTATGATTTTTCTCTATTCTTTTACGGTATTCTTGTCTTCCTCTAATCTTTGTTGTTACCAAGAAGTGGTCGCTTCCGATTTCTGGTCCTCTCTTCACTCGTGTGTCTATTATATTTGGTTTGTTTTTCTGCTCTACAACCACATAGTCAATAATTGATCTCTCTTTTCTGGAAATAACTTCTCTTGTGTATTTGTGTATATCTTTGTGCTGGAAGAGTGTATTTGTAATGACTAGGTCATGCATCAAACAGAAGTCAAGCAACCGTTTGCCATTGTTGTTTCTTGTATCTTCTCCATATTGGCCAATCACTGTTGGGTAATTTTCATCTTTTCTCCCTACTCTGCTGTTGAAGTCACCTGTTAGATAGATCTCTCCCTTCAGTGTTTCCATAGTTTTTGTCAACTCCTCCCAGAACAGGTCTTTTTTTCTTGTTGCCTCATCTTCGTTTGGTCCATATACTGCCACTATGGTTCTTGTGTTCCCATTTTCATTCTTGAGTTCAACTACTAAAATTCTTTCCTGTTTAAGTATGATATAACTATGTTGATCATCGGAACAGTGGAAAATATATTTTTTTCTGCCAATCACGTTACTATGCATGAGTAAGAACATTCAGTGCCTTGCTGCAACCTTAAAATTATCAATTATTAATAAAATGTGTGTGACAAACTTTCTGTGGGTTTTTTAAAGGTTTTACATCGAGAGGTATGCGTCAAGTGATTAAAATTAGGTACCAATGAATTTTTTTCTTTAGAGATATGGATCGACAACAACGGCGGAGGGACGGCCGTGGCTCCGTGCCAAATTTTCTGGTGGCAAAACGTCTCTGTGACGCGATTATCGTCATCCAAATCGCGGAGAGAGAGCGGCTGGAAGGGCTGCTCGAGCTGGAGGGTCTCCAGGAAGCAGCCCAAAGAGAACTACAAACAGAATTGGAGACCATTAACAAACAGTGAGAATAAGATACATTTTGATTAGGATAATACAATTTGATTAATTCAAAGGATAATCCAGACCGCCTGCACCAGGCGCGTGACCGAGCCGCTCCACCCGCCCTACCGGCAGTAATGCCCACTCCTGTTTATAAATATATGGTCTATATCTCCAAGAATCAGTGTTGTTTGATTTATTTTGGTTAACGTTAGTGTACACTTCGAAATTTCAATCAAATCATATTTATTAAAACTTTGGCATTGGGATTGATTGGGGATTGGGGTCTCAAATCAGGATTTTATTTGGAACCTGTATTCCTGTTGTTTTGGAGATATTCTGACTGTCACAGTCACTTTGATTATATTTACGTCTTTCCATGGTTTCCTTGTCCAAGTAACACCAGTTTCTTTGTTATGATCTCGCAAGAACGTTTTATATCAATGTTATAAAACATAGGGTTTAAAAGAATAAGCTTGAAGAACTTCTCAGGACTCTCATGATGCAGCTTCTTGCCAAAAAGGGCCTATACTAAAAGGATTTCCAAGACTTAATTTTTAAAATATTATCAAACCGTATAGTTTTAAGTTTTTGGTCCTGAAGGGTTCGTCAAGATAACTTTAAATTCATTTATTAAAACCCTGACCGGGATATTTTACATTTAAAACAAACTTGCAGCAGACTAAATGATCGTCGAATTAGTGTCAAATCTCTTAAAGGGGTTATATTTTATTTATCAATCGGACAGCTTGGTGTGCGTTGTTGTCTAATTCCATACACCTATAAGTATAATGGCGATATATAATATTGATACTATTATTTTGCCACAAAGTATAGTAACATACTTCTGAATAACTCGAGCGCCATCAATTCGCTGATTTCTTAGATATTCTAAGATATTTCATAAAATTTTATTTTACATCTCAACATCTTAAATGCGTTTCCTTATAAAAATCCATGATTGTGCATACTGTATTCCACTTCTATTGAAAGTATATACTTCGATAAAATGTTTTTTCTCTCTATCTGTTACAAAGTGTCCAACATGACGGTGCTCATAATCTTCTAGAAAACAAAAAAACATGGCGCGTTCTAAGTTAAAACTGTTTGCGATTTTAAAGAATCCTTAAAGCCCAACTAGACTTGAAATATCTTTTTATTTACCACTTTCAGAACAAATTCTCTTGAAGTCATCTATCTACTCTTCATTTGCCTTGATAGATTCAAACAAGTTTTACCGAAGTTTGCGGAAAGATAATGATATGATAATATGGTAATCAAAATAATTAATAGTTTAAGATAAAAATCTATACGCGTACCATACTGATGGTCAGATAGCTTGTTACAAATATGGCGATCTTTCCAAACGAAGAGTTGTAGACAGAATAACACAACAATTTTCAGAAATACCAGGAGCATTTCACAAAACTTTTATTGACCAAATTAAATCAATTGGGTTTCAAAATATGCACAATGTTCTCTTAAAAATGCAACAATTATGTTTGGTGACTTGATTAGAATTTTATTGTACATTTAGCCTCAAGATGAAATAGTCTTCTTGATGAATATTAATGGATACATCAAGAGTACTCCATTTATCCATATTAAAACTATTTGCTTTAGCCTGGATCGTTTAAAAATTTTGCAATTTAATACTTTTTGAAGGCAAATTAGTTTTATAATAACCAGTGACTGATTTTAAAATACTCTTTAAAATCAGCCCAAGATCAATTGTACATTAGGAGTGAACAGTTTGTTTGTTTGTTTGCAATTCTGTTCCTCTATCATTGACTACTTTTGTCCGACCCTCAGCCCTCTGAACGCAAACTGCATTATAAGTCATTTTGGTAAATCTGATCATGAGGCTGTTCTTGGATTTGTATCTGTGAGTTCCATTAGCGCAAAGCCTAAACACAAATTTGGTCGAGCAAACTTTGAAAAGTTTCGTGATCAGTGTCTTGCAACTTGTTCCAAGTACAATGTTCCAAGATGCTCCAGATCTTTTCGAAACTCTCTACAAATGTCTTCAAATGCTTTCCCTCGTCAACAAATTAAACACTAGGGACATGGGAAGTGGATTACTCCTGGACTCCGCATCTCCTCGACCAAGAGGAATAGACGTATTTACAGGCGACTAATCAAGTTGGCAAAAAAAAATATTACACTGATCTTCTCATAATATCAACTAATTCGCAACACTACCTAGTCTATTATCAACGACATTGGGGATAGCAACTCCGATTCCAAGCCAAAAACCTCCGAAATACCTTTATCTTGTCTTGATCAATATATTTCTGCTGCATTGCTCATAACAACAATAAAAAGCCTTCCAGAATCATTTTTCTTCGAACCAACTCATCCACAAGAACTCATTCAAACAATTAATTCAATAAAAAATACAAACTCTTCTGGGAAAGATGGTATATTTATCAGTCTTGAGGGAACTACCTGACACAGCGATTGGAATGTTTTGCAAAGCAATAAACCAGTCCTGAATTAAGGGATTTTTCCCATCTTTTCTAAAGGTTGCAATTGTTGTGCCGATCCATAAGAAGGGTGACTTGGAGAACCCATCCAACTTTCGGTCCATCTCGCTTCCCTCAACTATTTCGAAGATCATCGAAAGATTGGTTAAGACTAGGGTTTTGGGGGGGAAGGGGTTCCAAGCAAACAGGAAGTACAAGTGATGCCATTTTTACTTCTTGGAAAGAGGGTACGCACAGACCTTAATGCCAGGAGAGCTCTTGCGGCAGTCTTCTGTGACTTGTCAGGAGCATTCGATTACATTGATCATGGAATACTGCTGCAGAAGGTGAATAGATACGGATTCAGAGGAATTGGATTCTTTTTTTGACGATCGTTCCCAAAAGGTATAGATTGAACTTAATCTCTCGGAACATTCGCAGGTCCGCTGTGGTGTCCCTCAGAGTTCAGTTCTTGGGCCAACCTTGTTCCTTCTCCATAACAATGATCTGGCTAATATCAATGGCTGCGGCCGCTTTACTCTTCTCACGGATGACACGACGATTCTCTCGCATCCTCCGGAAGCGAAAATATCCTAACCTTGACATCTTTTTTCATAATGCTGGTAGCAAAGCATAAATACTTTATCTGCCAGGCCGGAGAAATCGGTCTTCCTATTGACTTTTGGTTCTGTTATCTATGAGAGTCGAAGGATTTATAACAATGCATTTGCCTGCTGATCCACGAGAAATCCAAATCCTAAAGTATTTTGAAAGAGGAGTAGTTGAGAGGGCGTTCTATGGATTGGACGACTACTATACCGGAACTGTTTTGTATAATCTCACTTCTGGCTTTCTTTTTTCTTTTTCCTAAATTCCCTCACAGCACAGTTGTAGAGAAAGAAGGTTGAACTCCTTTGGTTTTTTCTCTAGTAACCTTGGGCCGGTTTTCTTCCTTGCTTATACGGGCTCATGAAAATGTTAAATTTAACGTATAGATTCGAATAATTCAAAAACTACCAATTTTTGACCTACCATTATATTATATTATATATCAAAAAAAGTTTACACAATATAAGGTTTGTTATGTATTTAATTTGAAAAGATCATACTTTTTCAAGCCACGCTTTTCTAGAACACTCTGTTTACTCCAAAATAGTTTCAGAGGGTGGCTTTTCACTTCTTTACGTTGTTGCACATATGATTTAAATATCTACTGATAATTATTATCAGATACCGAAAATAGTATATTATTCAACGAGTGGGAAATGGTGGATATTACTCACGAGGATGAAGTTTATGATGTGAGTGAGTTATATCCATTTCTTATTATTTATTATTATTATTTTTTCATTATTATTTTTTTTTACTTGAAATATACGCATTCACCATAGCGACGACTTTTTCATCAGGTATTTGTTTTCTAAGCTTACTCAGCACAGATCGAGTTCCGTGACGCTAGTGCGGCAACATTCACACTTTAATCACGTTTTCATTGCTAATTTTGGGTCTAAATAAGTTATTAACTTGCCGTTTGCGCCATTTGTTAAGCCAATCAAAATTTATCACCAATTTTAAAAATTAACATTCGACCCTTTCCCCACCCTTCATTTGACAGATTACAAAAAAAAGTTTAAAATGAAAAATGTTCATAATTTCTCCTTCTTTAACATGAAATTATTTATCTGGTCGGTCAACGTTCAATATTCTTAATAAAACCTTAATTTTCTATTTCACTATTGAAATTTTTTTCCAAAAATTTGTGATGAAAACTGATATGGCCGGCGACCTCTCTTAGTTGTACACCCTGTATATGATATCTATTTGGACGAGCGAGTATACCTACTCATATAATTCAGAACGAACTTCCTACAGGTGAATCGTTTGTTCTAAAATTTTCTTACTATATGATAAGTGCATGTCTAGTCAACTATACAGATCCATCTATATTTATAAAAGAGCTTGTCCTGACTGCGTCATCAACGCCGAGCCAAAACTATTATACAGGGTGTCCGGGAAAATGTGGGAGATCTCTCGGATTCAGATAGAACATTAAAAAATAAGATGACAAGTTCCCATAAATTTTTTTCCTAGCGGCCCTCCCTACGGAGATACGGCCCCCTGAAGGACCCCACTGGAAATCGGTTTTTCTTGAATAACTTTTAAACTCAATATAATTCAATGAAAATTTAATATGATAAACAGTAGTAAGGACCTCTCAAAATACTTCCCTTAAAACATAATTAGCTTGTTTAGTTTACCACGGACGGACTAGATTGTACATTTTAACGCTCAAATTTTTAATACCCTGTATGATAAGGAGTTGAAAAAAATAAATTTGGATACCTTGAACATTAAGCCAAAGAAAAGGTACTCTTGTTCATTGTCGATAAAATGAACCATTTTCGAGAAAAAACAATTTTTATTAAACAAAACCTCGAAAAAAGCCATGACGAAGTGGTGCTCTTGACGAAATTGTGAACCTAACGCTAGGAAAAAAATTTATGGGAACTTGTCATCTAATTTTTTAATATTCTATCAGAATCCGAGAGATCTCCCACATTTTCCCGGACACCCTGTAGATAGAGCCATGACATTTTGAAGAGATGTTCCGCCAAATATTTGTAGGTGTGCTAATTTTATCCCTAAGGGGGTGAAAAGGGTGGGGGTAGAAAGATGAAAAATTATGTGTTTTTGGTCACATCGACTTGAAACTTCATATTAATAATCTTGAATGAAATCAATGAAATACGTGTTTTATCGTTTTCCAAAATTCAACCCTTAAGGAGGTGAAAGGAGTGGGGGTGTGAAATCATAAATCAATAAAAAAACTGTATTTTTGATCACATCGACTTGAAACTTCATTATGATGATCTTTAATGAATTTAATAAAACACATGTTTCGTCGTTCTCCAAAATTCAACCCTTAAGATGGTGAAAGGGGCGGGGGTGTGATAAATAATCTGTCATCAACGCCGAGCAAAAACTATTATACAGTGTAACCCATTTGTTTTGGGAACACCCTGATAAAAAGTTTATTTCTTAACCGATTTGGGCCGTTTTTTTTTTGGATTGTAGAGCTCGAAAAATTGTATATTCTTGGCAAAAAGTGACCTTCGCCATTTTGACTTCAAGGCCTACTATGTTAGTTTTTAAGAGCAAAATTTCAGGAAACCATATTAGCGATGTTTTTAGAAAAGATCTGTGTGCGCCACTGGATTCAGCATCCTTTAAAACGGGTCTTTACAAATTTTCAACCGAAAATATCAAGTTGAAAAAAATTAAAAATTCGCACTTTAACAATCTTTGATTCTATCAAAACAAATAAAAATGCATTGAAGTTGATGATGGTTTGGTAGAAGTTACAAATTTTTAGTTTTATGTCATTTTCATTTGTTTTGATAGAATCAAAGATTGTTAAAGTGCGAATTTTTAATTTTTTTCAACTTGATATTTTCGGTTGAAAATTTGTATAGACCCGTTTTAAAGAATGCTGAATCCAGTGGCGCACACAGATTTTTTCTGAAAAAATCGCTAATATGGTTTCCTGAAATTTTGCTCTTAAAAACTAACATATAGTAGGCCTTGAAGTCAAAATGGCGAAGGTCACTTTTTGCCAAGAATATACAATTTTTTGAGCTCTACAATCCAAAAAAAAAACGAACCAAATCGGTTAAGAAATAAACTTTTTATCAGGGTGTTCCCAAAACAAATGGGTCACACTGTAGATAGAGCCATGAGATTTTGAAGAGATATTCTGCTAAATATTTCTAGGTGTGCTAAGAGAGGATTTTGAGAAATTTTACTCCTAAGGGGGTGAAAAGGGTGGGGGTAGGAAAAATCATGTATTGATGAAAAATTATGTGTTTTTGGTCACATCAACTTGAAAAACTTGATTGAACACATGTCTCGTCATTTTTTGGAATTCAACCCCTAAGGGGGTCAAAGTCGGTTTGATTATGTATTTTTGGTAACATCATCCTGAAACATTGTATAAATAATCTCAAATTAAATTAATTAGATACTTGTTACGTTATTTTGCGAAATTCAGTCCCTAAGGGGGTCAAATTCGGACTCTAAAGTCTAATGTATGAAGCATACATTGTATTGGTGTATATTTATCACAGAGGAGTATATTACGCATACATCGATTTTGAATTTTTTGTAGTTGTTCAATCTTCCCTTTTGACAATGACTACAAAATTGTTAAACAAAAATCCAAATGCGGAGCTATGATGGTCTTATATAATAACACTTTTACATAAACTGATAAATGTTTACCAATTCTCTGAAGAGAGTAGCTTTTCTTTGCCATTTTGGAACTAATTTAATCAGCATGATTATTAAAATTAAGATTTGCATCCAACAAGTACCCAAGTACTTTATCACACTGACCCTATCTATAAGTTGTCCATTAATATTTAAATCAAAACTCTCATTTTTGATCTTACTCAACATATTAGGTGTGCCAAAGATGATATTAGAGAGATTTTAAGCCACTTATTTGGTTGACGTTATCCCTTATCCGTTATACTAAGCATGCGCAGTGGTGCAAAAATAAGGTATAACGTTAATAAGCGATAAGGGGTCCCCTTATTAAAGAAGAAATAAGGGAAAGTTAAGGTTTTGGCATTAGTGCCAAATTGTATTTACGTTAAGTTGCATACGATATGAAAAATATATTTTTGCATAGTAATGACCTTTAAACATATACATGTTTGATTTAACATATGTGTAAAAACGAGTTAAAGCATTTTTAAAGTACTAATTTGTTTTCAAAAGCTAAAATATTCTTCATTTGGCAACGTCGCTGCAAGTTGAACGTAATTTTAGTGGTCATGCGCTGTCAATTGACATTTGTCAGTTATATTTTTTGTTGCGTTTTCAACTTATAGACCTTTTATAGACTGCCACACGAAATAAGGTTATTATAATGGAAGTGTTTAGAAAAAGAGGTGGTACTAACTCGATGGGATCAAAAATATCATGCAGAATGACTGCTCTTAACAAGTCATGATCTATACGTCCTTGAAGATCTCGACGTCTTATAATATTTTGAATAATATCTTCCATGATGTACAAAAAACAAAACACGAAGGCGATATAAAACATAAACATATACCTAGTACGTAAACAGAAAATCTGAGATTACTTTTTGGCGGCAACTTTAAACACTTCACTTTTTGATAACACTGCGCATGATTAAAATTAGGTTTAGCGTTAACGTAGGTGTCAAATTTATACGCTTCAAAAACTCATTTTGCTCAAACTGACTTCCCTTATGCACTAGAAACTGGGCATGCTCAGAATAACGTTTAAGGGATAAGGTAACTTGAATAATAAGTGGCTTAAAATCTCTCTATTGTTGTCTTTTTTCTGTGTATTAGGTAAAAATGTGGCAACACCGCCTTTAGTTTTGACATGAGAGACATGTGTCACAACTGTCGTTCAGGAAAGAAGCTGTATTAGGATAAAAAAGGAATTAAGCAAAAAGCACGTGTAGTTAGTTTATGAAAAAACAGTTTAACCCTACGTTTGAAAAACGTTGATTCATTTTTATTGCTTTTATGAGTTTATGTATCCTGACAAACTTTAATTCACTTTTGAATATATTCGTATTGTCGACCAGTTAGTTTCGAGAGTTATTTGATTCATCGGTCCGGTCTAGGGCTGTCAGATTTATAAAAATAAAAAGCGGGAGGTGGGTGGTTTGATTGTTGCAAACTGTGGCGTAGTCAAAAAATTTCTTAGGGGAGTTTTGGGTTCGGATAGCTAGAGCGCCGCAAGCAAAGTGCGCCGCTGGCGGAAAATTTTGAGAAATTTCCCCTCCTTTTTAATCAATTTCCCCTCAAATCCATGACTCAACATTTATGGGTACCTCCGGCGGCTGCTAAAGTACGAATTAGTGCTCCAACGCGTTTGTGCTAACTACTAACTACTGATCTTGCATGGTATTCGTTTGAATCGTTTGTCACATCTTTTAAGGCTGCTGTTATGTCAGAGGAACAAAAATGGAAATCCCATTCAGATGTATAAAAAAAAAATTACGCTCGTTATACTTGACATTGCTTGTTCCTTGTTATATTGGTGAGCATAGCAATACACAAAATGTGCATTTTCATATTATACCTATCTCCTTAGTAGTCCTTAGTTTTGACATTACCGCCTCCTGAATGACCTCTCTTTGCTGGAATGCATGAATTTTCCAAGAGATTGCAAGACCGCTACTATTTCATAATTTAAATTTAAATGTGTTTTTCAATTATACTTTCTGATCAAGGGAGGGTTCTGACCCCCAAACACCCCCCCCCCCCCCCCGTGGCTACGCCCCTGGTTGCAGAGACGTTCGTCACAAAAAAAATCTTGGCTTTATTGTAATAAGAAGATAGATCTGGAAATATCATGAAGTTTTATGGTTACTCAATCAATAACTTAACAAAAAATAAAATAAAATATGAAAATAAAGTACAAAAATCACTATTCTTGAACAAATCAAGGTTTTCTACATGGTACAGACAGGGTGCCTGTAAAAAGGTTTTTTACAAAATCTCACCACATATTTCTGAGACCAAAATAAGCTGATTTTAGGAAAAAATCAATAGATTCGGGATTATTCGGGAGCTCTTCATCAAAATCGGGAGGGACAGTAAGAAATCGGGAGACTCCCGCCTAAATCGGGAGGTCTGGCAGCCCTAGTCCGGTCCCAACCTTGCCAACAGCCCCGAATGCCCTACAATATATTCACATTTTTTTGTGTTAACTGACATATTATTATTATCACACAACCACTCATTTAAACTATTCAAATCACCCTGAGCTTCTTTTAATATTGTATCTACTATTGCCACTCATGTACAACATAGTGTCATCTGCAAACAATTTTATATCACACTTTTTGACATGACTAGACATATCATTTATATACAATAAAAACAAAATTGGTCCAAGAACTGTACCCTGGGCTACACCATATTTAATCTCTACACTGGATGATATTGTATGATTGATTTTGACTTTTTGTGTTCGATTATTCAGATAAGATTCCAGCAATTTATGGGCTGTACCTCGAATATCAATTTTATACAATTTTTGTAGCAGAAGGTTTCTATTCACAGTCTCAAAAGCCCGTTTGAAGTCGAGAAATATTGCAACTACAAAAGGTCCTTCATCTATACTTCGCAGCCAGTCATCACTCACATTTAAGAGAACAGTTTCACAAGAATGGTCCTTTCTAAATCCCGATTGGGCATCACTTATCACATTATTATTGTTGCAAAACATTACAATTTGATCTTTAATAACAATTTCAAAAACTTTTTCGTATGGTGGTACGGTATTGATGGGTCGATGGTCCTCAATATTATGTGAATTTTGTACTTTTTGTACAGGCGTTATAATAGAACACTTTCAATTATCGGGAAAAACACCATTAGTCAAACAACCATTGATTACATCTAAGATTCTATTTGCTATTACACTAAAAACATCCCTTAAAACTATTATTGTTGAGATTTGATTTTCACAACCTCCACTATTTTTGATGTTCTGCACAACACCATTGAGATAACTCATATCTACCAAATTAAATTGGTCTATTTCAGCCCCAGTTTCAATTGAACTCACTACATAGTCATTACTATGATAAGGTTTAATACCCTCTACAATTTTAGTTAGACTATTCACAAAAAATAAATTGAAGCACTTTGCGATATTAAACTCATCATAAATTTGAGAATCATCAACTATAATATGTGTAACAACTTTTTTAATTTGGCAGAAGAGTTTTGAGATTTTTCCAGAGCCGATGTGTGTTATTCTTATTTCCATCCAACACGTTCAGTAAATATTCATTTTTTGATTTTCTTATCAAACTCACAATTTCATTCCTTATGGTTTTAAACACGTTCCATAAAATATCATCTTGAAATAAGACCGCTGTCTTATATTTGGCATCTCTTGATTTCATTTTCATTAGAATTTCTTCCGTCATCATGTATAAAATATACCATGATGACGGAAGAAATTCTATTGTGAAGTACCTCCGAATCTGCTGTAGAAAACGCATAGGTTTTGTTTCTATACAGACTCATAATAGTACTCGAGAAACTAGTCAGTGTGCTGGATAGATCAGTGTCCCGAGCAGGCTCATATCCCTGGCCTAGTATTCCACATGGCAACATTGTATGTATGTGTATTTACGGAACACGTGTATTCTAACCTAAAAATTATTATTCAATCAGAAAGTCAATTTGTCAAATTCTCATGTCATTTTTTTTTATTTGAAATTTGGGGGGACATACAAAATTTTTAGTGTTTCGGGGTATTCAAAATTTTCAGTGTTTTTGGAGTTTCTTGGTTGGGTAAGTGTTCAAAATCTGATCGGGATCGATAAAGCGTTATTATTGGCATTTTTTATTTATTATCGATTGAGTATTATATACCTTCATGTCATACCTATGTTTGTATTTGATATTAACGATTCCAAGTTTAAAGTTATCAGAATATTTATCGAAATGCTGTAAATAACTGAAAAAATGAGGCCTACATCTAGTCTATTTGAGTATTAAAACCTTTGGTCACATTTTTATACAATCAATTTAAACGCACTTGTCTGTTGGTTATGAACCCCAGAACGAGTTGAAATTTGCTAATATTATCATGTTTAAGTATGATATAATTATGTTGATCATCGGAACAGTGGAAAATATATTTTTTTCTGCCAATCACGTTACTATGCATGAGTAAGAACATTCAGTGCCTTGCTGCAACCTTAAAATTATCAATTATTAATAAAATGTGTGTGACAAACTTTCTGTGGGTTTTTTAAAGGTTTTACATCGAGAGGTATGTGTCAAGTGATTAAAATTAGGTACCAATGAATTTTTTTCTTTAGAGATATGGATCGACAACAACGGCGGAGGGACGGCCGTGGCTCCGTGCCAAATTTTCTGGTGGCAAAACGTCTCTGTGACGCGATTATCGTCATCCAAATCGCGGAGAGAGAGCGGCTGGAAGGGCTGCTCGAGCTGGAGGGTCTCCAGGAAGCAGCCCAAAGAGAACTACAAACAGAATTGGAGACCATTAACAAACAGTGAGAATAAGATACATTTTGATTAGGATAATACAATTTGATTAATTCAAAGGATAATCCAGACCGCCTGCACCAGGCGCGTGACCGAGCCGCTCCACCCGCCCTACCGGCAGTAATGCCCACTCCTGTTTATAAATATATGGTCTATATCTCCAAGAATCAGTGTTGTTTGATTTATTTTGGTTGACGTTAGTGTACACTTCGAAATTTCAATCAAATCATATTTATTAAAACTTTGGCATTGGGATTGATTGGGGATTGGGGTCTCAAATCAGGATTTTATTTGGAACCTGTATTCCTGTTGTTTTGGAGATATTCTGACTGTCACAGTCACTTTGATTATATTTACGTCTTTCCATGGTTTCCTTGTCCAAGTAACACCAGTTTCTTTGTTATGATCTCGCAAGAACGTTTCATAACAATGTTATAAAACATAGGGTTTTAGAGAATAAGCTTGAAGAACTTCTCAGGACTCTCATAATGCAGCTTCTTGCCAAAAAGGGCCTATACTAAAAGGATTCCCAAGACTTAATTTTTAAAATATTATCAAACCGTATAGTTTTAAGTTTTCGGTCCTGAAGGGTTCGTCAAGATAACTTTAAATTCATTTATTAAAACCCTGACCGGGATATTTTACATTTAAAACAAACTTGCAGCAGACTAAATGATCGTCGAATTAGTGTCAAATCTCTTAAAGGGGTTATATTTTATTTATCAATCGGACAGCTTGGTGTGCGTTGTTGTCTAATTCCATACACCTAAGTATAATGGCGATACCTATATAATATTGAGACTATTATTATATGAAAAAACTGCAGTTACTGAATGCGAGGTTGTCCGGCATATAATTTACGAACGGATGGCACAAAGTTTAGTAACATACTTCTGAATAACTCGAGCGCCATCAATTCGCTGATTTCTTAGATATTCTAAGATATTTCAAGAAATTTCATAAAATTTTATTTTACATCTCAACATCTTAAATGCGTTTCCTTATAAAAATCCATGATTGTGCATACTGTACTCCACTTCTATTGAAAGTATATACTTCGATAAAATGTTTTTTCTCTCTATCTGTTACAAAGTGTCCAACATGACGGTGCTCATAATCTTCTAGAAAACAAAAAAACATGGCGCGTTCTAAGTTAAAACTGTTTGCGATTTTAAAGAATCCTTAAAGCCCAACTAGACTTGAAATATCTTTTTATTTACCACTTTCAGAACAAATTCTCTTGAAGTCATCTATCCACTCTTCATTTGCCTTAATAGGGTCAAATAAGTTTTGTCGAAGTTTGCGGAAAGATAATGATATGATAATATGGTAATCAAAATAATTAATAGTTTAAGATAAAAATCTATACGCGTACCATACTGATGGTACAGCAGATAGCTTGTTACAAATATGGTGATCTTTCCAAAGGAAGAGTTGTAGACAGAATAACACAACAATCTTCAGAAACACCAGGAGCATTTCACAAAACTAAATTGACCAAATTAAATCAATTGGGTTTCAAAATATTCCCAATGTAATCTTAAAAATGCAACAATTATGTTTGGTGACTTGATATAGAATTTTATTGTACAGGGTTATTTATTATATTTTGACACCCATCTACAGCTCTTATTGCGAGTGATAGAAAAAAACTTTAAATACAAAAGTTTTGGTTATGGGGGTTATGTAGAAAACATGTAGCTTCGTTTTTAATGGAATGTTGATAGTTTATATGATTAAGTTAGTGTTGTGAATATTTGTTGTAGTTTAAAAAAATATATTTTTTGAATTCAAATAGTTTCAAAGTGACTGAACCAAATGCCTACAAACCATATATATTTGAAATCAGATTAAAGAGATCTTTCATTTTAGTCAATAATATACAGGGTGTTCCATTCAAAAAAATATGACTTGATGAATTTTTTCTATGTTATGATTTCGATTTGTTGATTCCGCTATCACCAGAAGATACTACGTGAAAAAAACCAAAACTTTTGTATTTAAAGTTTTTTTTTATCACTCGCAATAAGAGCTGTAGATGGGTGTCAAAATATAATGAATAACCCTGTACATTAAGCCTCAAGATGAAATGGTCTTCTTGATGAATTTCAATGGATATGTTACGCACAATACTCAAATTCGGGCAACGCCCGAAAAAAATGCTCAAAACTGGTTTTGGTTAAAAAATATTTCCCAAACCCGAAATTGTACTTCTCAACGGGTATTGCGCATGACAAAATAGTCAGAACTAGTACTGCGTGCACTTTGAATTGCACCGAACTAGTTTTGTACATTTCTGAGTTACCAATAATACTAGTGGATCGAACCCTACATTTGACTTCTCCCTCAAACTAACTCAAAACCAGATTTTTAGACAAGTAAAACGCAACATGAAGCTTGCATGCTGCTTTACTGACATTATTAATTATGTCCACACATTTTTGCAAATTGCAAATACAGTAATAGAAAAAGCATACAAAAAAACATTTGACATGATTCAATGAAGTGGAAAGCGTACGGATATTAGAAAAAAAGAGAAAGACAGACTACACCAGACTGACTCAATCTAACCTAAGAGTGAAAATGTATCATATAGAGAGATGATGTCGCCTAGGCAATTTTTTTTTGCCAAAAACATACTAACCCAAACTAACCCAAACTAACCCAATCTAACCCAAACTGACCCAATCTAACCAAAACTTACCCAATCTAACCCAAACAAACGAAAATCTCAACGTAGACAGGAAAATGAAAAATAAACCCTACTTTAAATTCATTGGAAAAACAAGCAGAACTAGTATCGGTAATTGAAGATGTACAAAACTAGTTCTGAATACTTTGTTTTGCTCAAACCCCGTTTGAAAGTAGAATTTCGAGTTTGGGAGATTTTTGTTGCTCAAAACTAGTTATGTGCATTTTTTTCGGGCATTGCCCGAATTCGGGTATTATGCGTAACAGATAAATCAAGAGTACTCCATTTATCCATATTAAAACTATTTGCTTTAGCCTGGATCGTTTCAAAATTTTGCAATTTGATACTTTTTGAAGGCTGATTTAACATACTCTTTAAAATCAGTCCAAAATCAATTGTACATTAGAAGTGAACAGTTTTTTTTGTTTTGATTTGAGGAGTGCATTAAATGCATGATTTAAGAATGAGTGGATTTAAGGAATGATTGGTTTATCGTAAGAAAACTTTAAAACACATGTTATTTTATTAAACATATTAGAACCTTTTTTAAATCCTGAATAAATCTAAAGTATCTTGGATGTGTTACTTGGGTGAGAACTTCATAAAACCTCCTTGCAAATTAGGTATAATGGAAACAAAGACATCTCAATAATGGCTCATCTAAACATCATCAACATATAGTTATTGGTACAGGGTGACTCAGTTTAATCTGGCAATATTAAAAACTCAGATCTCGTCAGTTTAGAGATATACATCTTGAAAAGTTTTTCAACATTTATCAATTTATAACAGTTAAATTACAATTTTTATGAACCAAATTTAGACTTATGTTTCATTTTATTCTGAAAGACGACGACATGTTATTTCGAACCATGACAAAAACCACTCAAACATTCGAGGTTATGTCCATTTTTAGAAGTTTAAAAACTCAAAATTGTAATTTTCTCAACTTCACTCACTCGCCGGGGACACGAAAATTACATTTGTTGCTGCAGTCATTCATTTTAACTATGCATGCATCTCCAACTCGATTAACGCAATTCTGTTCCTCTATCATTGACTACTTTTTTCCGACCCTCAGCCCTCTGAACGCAAACTGCATTATAAGACATTTTGGTAAATCTGATCATGAGGCTGTTCTTGGATTTGTATCTGTGAGTTCCATTAGCGCAAAGCCTAAACACAAATTTGGTCGAGCAAACTTTGAAAAGTTTGGTGATGAGTGTCTTGCAACTTGTTCCAAGTACAATGTTCCAAGATGCTCCAGATCTTTTCGAAACTCTCTACAAATGTCTTCAAATGCTTTCCCTCGTCAACAAATTAAACACTAGGGACATGGGAAGTGGATTACTCCTGGACTCCGCATCTCCTCGACCAAGAGAAATTACAGGCGACTAATCAAGTTGGCAAAAGAAAAATATTACACTGATCTTCTCATAATATCAACTAATTCGCAGAGCACTACCTAGTCTATTATCAACGACATTGGGGATAGCAACTCCGATTCCAAGCTAAAAACCTCCGAAATACCTTTATCTTGTCTTGATCAATATATTTCTGCTGCATTGCTCATAACAACAATAAAAAGCCTTCCAGAATCATTTTTCTTCGAACCAACTCATCCACAAGAACTCATTCAAACAATTAATTCAATAAAAAATACAAACTCTTCTGGGAAAGATGGTATATTTATCAGTCTTGAGGGAACTACCTGACACAGCGATTGGAATGTTTTGCAAAGCAATAAACCAGTCCTGGATTAAGGGATTTTTCCCATCTTTTCTAAAGGTTGCAATTGTTGTGCCGATCTATAAGAAGGGTGTCTTGGAGAACCCATCCAACTTTCGGTCCATCTCGCTTCCCTCAACTATTTCTAAGATCATCGGAAGATTGGATAAGACTAGGGTTTTGTCATTTTTATGAAAGGGGGGGTTCCAAGCAAACAGAAGTACAAGTGATGCCATTTTTACTTTTTGGAAAGAGGGAACGCACAGACCTTAATGTCAAGAGAGCTCTTGCGGCAGTCTTCTGTGACTTGTCAGAAGCATTCGATTACGTTGACCATGGAATTCTGCTGCAGAAGGTGAATAGATACGGATTCAGACGAATTGGATTATTTTTTTTACGATCGTTCCCAAAAGGTAAAGATTGAAATGGATCTTTCGGAACCTTCGCAGCTCCGCTGTGGTGTCCCTCAGAGCTCAGTTCTTGGGCCAACCTTGTTCCTTCTCTATAATAATTATCTGGCTAATATTGATGGCTGCGGCCGCTTTACTCTTCTCACGGATGACACGACGTTTCTCTCGCAACCTCCGGATGCGAAAATATCCTAACCTTGACATCTTTTTTCATGATGCTGGTAGCAAAACATAAATACTTTATCTGACAGGCCGGAGAAATCGGTCTTCCTATTGACTTTTGGTTCTGTTATCTATGAGAGTCGAAGGATTTATAACAATGCATTTGCCTGCTGATCCACGAGAAATCCAAATCCTAAAGTATTTTAAAAGAGGAGTAGTTGAGAGGGCGTTCTATGGATTGGACGACTACTATACCGGAACTGTTTTGTATAATCTCACTTTTGACTTTCTTTTTTCTTTTTCCTAAATTCCCTTACAGTTGTAAAGAAAGAAGGATGAACTCCTTTGGTTTTTTCTCTAGTAACCTGGGGCCGGTTTTCTTCCTTCCTTATACAGGCTTCATGAAAATATTAAATTTTACGTATAGATTCGAATAGTTCAAAAACTACCAATTTTTGACCTACACATTATATATCAAAAAAAAATTACACAATTGAAGGTATGTTAATTATGTATTTAATTTGAAAAGATCATACTTTACATACTTTAATTACGTTTTCATTGCTAATTTCGATTCAAAATAAGTTATTAACTTGCCGTTTGCGCCATTTTATATATTTTTTTTACGCTCTTTCAAACTGACGTAAAAGAAGAACACATTTGTATTTATTATTTTTGTAAAACAAAAAGCGCCTCCTACCGTTTAGCAATAAAAAAATTCGTCAAGAGGTATTACACCATAAAAAAGCATAACAATAAACCTTTAAAATGACGCTAACCTTATTGGAATCGGTTAAGCCAATCAAAAGTTATCACCAATTTTAAAAACCTTGTAGTACATCATGCAGCTGCAGCTAAGTACCAGCAAAGCCATCTTGATCATCACCATCAAATGAAACACGGGTTTCATTGATTTCATGCAAGATTATTAATATGAAGTTTGAAGTCGATGTGACCAAAAATACAATTTTTTATTGATTTAAAATTGCTGTCGAAGCGGGCGAAGCCGTGGCGGGTACAGCTATAGTTTTATATAAGGGGCTCTATGAGTTTGACTCTTTACCAATAATTCATTTTTATTCAAGAAGTTAGCCCGTGAATATGTAGTTATTAAATTTTAAGAAAAGTGACTATTTTGTTGTAATTTACTGCTTCTTTGTGTACGTTTTATTTCTGGTCGTATTTGTATATTTACATTACTCTATTTATTTTCAACTACCTAATTTCATCAAAGCTATATTGTTTTATTGGAATGTTTTTTGTAGGTAGCATATTTGCTATATAAACGAATATTTATTCATTTATTTGAAAATAAAAAAAAAATCGTACATTTTTGCCTCTTAGTGTATAATGAAGTATTGGAGAAATAATCACACAGACACACCATTTTGTAAAGAATTGTCAAACTTTCGAATTTTTTTTTACTTAATTTTCGATATGTCTATTTGTTGCTTGGAAAATTGCAAAAAATTGCTGAGATTTGCATAATCTTCAATTAAGAATAACTATCCCCAAAAACAATATACGGCTGTGTTATTATGTATGCGTGTGTAATAATGATAATAATCTTTATTAAGCACAGCTGTACACAAATCAAGTAATATTATGATGAGCTGAACATCGTTAATCACTACATAAATGTTCACATACACACAAAAGTTCTAAACCATACTATTTACCTACATATTCTATCACATGTTACGCCTAAGATGAACTTTTAGGCTGTTTTCAAAATTACCAAGACTGGAGGATCTTTTTACACTAAGTGGTAGATGATTATATGGTACAAGACCCTTATAAAACAAATTATTATTTGTTCTAGACAGTCTTGGTGTAGTTACATAAAAGTGTTCAGTATTCCTAGTATTATAATTATGCACATCACTAACAAAAACCAAATCTTTAGATAGGTATTCAGGCACCATTCCATTCTTCATCTTATATATAAATACATACGTTTTGAATGAAATTGTTTGTTCTTCATTCATAAAGTCTAATGTATCAAGCATACGTGATGGTGTATATTTTTCACAGAAGAGTATATTACGCATACATCGATTTTGAATTTTTTGTAGTTGTTCAATCTTCCCTTTTGACAATGAATACAAAATTGTTGAACAAAAATCCAAATGCGGAGCTATGATGGTCTTATATAATAACACTTTTACATAAACAGATAAATTTTTACCAATTCTCTAAAGAAAGTAGCTTTTCTTTGACATTTTAGAACTAATACGATCAGCATGATTATTAAAATTAAGATTTGCAACCCAAACTAACCCAAGTACTTTATCACACTCACCCTATCTATAAGTTGTCCATTAATATTTAAATCAAAACTCTCATTTTTGATCTTACTCAACATATTAGGTGTGCGAAAGATGATATAATTACATTTTTTTGTGTTAACTGCCATATTATTATTATCACACAACCACTCATTTAAACTATTCAAATCACCCTGAGCTTCTTTCAATATTGTATTTAGACTATTGCCACTGTTTAAACACCATTAAACATGCATTATTTTCTAAGTTTAATACATTTCCGATTTTTAATAATTTCATGATAGGTTATGAAGCCACTCAAGTTCAATGTCAGATAGGTAGGAAACTGATTAATCATCACGTTCTCGAACCATGGTCGGTCACTTGGTCATGATATGATTATTTTGCCGACTAAAGCACGAACGGAAGTGCATAGTAGAATTATGTTTACTACAATATTTGGATAACATCATTGTGTACTATAACAATTAATTATATATAAGCAAGTTGTGGGAAATAAAGAATCAGTATTCATTAACTACTCAAAACGTTGTTTTACTCAACAAATGTACTGTGCCCAAGCCCACTTGGCCATAGCAGAGAGTGAGGCTGCTCTCTGGCAGTAAACTCTATATTTTCCGCTGCTCAACCAAACCGAGTTGATCAAGTGTAATCTACGAGCTAAGACTAGCTTCCACAGCCACTAATGTACAACATAGTGTCATCTGCAAACAATTTTATATCACACTTTTTGACATGACTAGACATATCATTTATATACAATAAAAACAAAATTGGTCCAAGAACTGTACCCTGGGGTACACCATATTTAACCTCTACACTGGATGATATTGTATGATTGATTTTGACTTTTTGTGTTCGATTATTCAGATAAGATTCCAGCAATTTATGGGCTCTACCTCGAATATCAATTTTATACAATTTTTGTAGCAGAAGGTTTCTATTCACAGTCTCAAAAGCCCGTTTGAAGTCGAGAAATATTGCAACTACAAAATGTCCTTCATCTATACTTCGCAGCCAGTCATCACATACATTTAAGAGATCAGTTTCACAAGAATGGTCATTTCTAAATCCCGATTGGGCATCACTTATCACATTATTATTGTTGCAAAACATTACAATTATATTTCATACCTCGACTCGTAAATAGATTATCTATGTAGTATCTTCCGTGCTACGTGGGTCACACACAGTTCCAAGAAAATTAAAATTGATAAGCCGGCCCAGTACCTGCTATCGGTGTCGGTTCGTGAGCCGAATCATTCTTTCGTAGTGTGTCACCCGCACAACACTGTACAGTCCGGCTTTATTGACTTTTGTAAAAACACGTGTTCGTGTATAGTGAAAAATGTCGAAGACTAGTAGAAAAGCGAAGATCAAGATGTTGGAGGAGAGACTGACTGGAGAGGATGGAGAAGTCGTTTCGCGACCGGGACAGTTACAAAACAGGCCGGGAGCGTAAAAAACTGTCCAAAAGCAAAGGTGGGCTTTGTCCAAAGGTTAACTATTCACGTCGGGAATGTGATAGTGAATTGTCAGACTCAGATTTTCAACCGTCCTGTCGTGAACAGGACTATGAAAAAATTCGCCGGGAGCGTAAAAAACCATGCCAAAACAAAGGGAAAAAGCAATCCCGTTCTCATCGTAAACGTCGGGAACGTGTTACTGATGGTCAGAGTGATGATGATGAATATTCTGCTTCTTCAGACTCTCAATCAAGTTCGAGATCGAGAAGTTTATCCCCACAGAGGGTATCAAAATATCGGAGAATCATTTCTTCCGAAGAAGACGCAAGTGATATTGGTGCCGACATTCCTGCCCCCTCTTTGAATGAAGACGTCTTATCCCTCTTGGGCCCCAATGTGGCGAAGCTTGATAACAGTGGACCGGAGATCCAACAAGACCTAGCAGACAGATGGACTGCAATACTGACACAAGGTATGACTCCGGAGGATCGAAACTCTTTGATATCGGAATACCCAATCCCTATTAATTGCAACCAATTAATGCCGCCAAAACTTAATAGTGTCATAACGGCTGCATTCACTGAATCAGCCACACGGCGAGACTTGCGCCTAGCATGTTTGCAGACCCAAGTTGGAGCTGCCACCACCGCTTTGGGATTGGTTATCTCAGATTTATTGAAACAAGAGGGGGGAGGAGACAATAAAGTCAATATAAAACGTTTAAGTGATGCTGGTCGGTTATTAGTAGACCTCTTCCATTGTGAATCGACGTCCCGTAGGGAATTGGCTTCGATGGTCCTAAATAAAGACCTTAAGGATACGCTGGACAAGACTGTCCTAACGCAATGGCTTTTTGGTGACGATCTCGAGGAGAAAATAAAGGCCTCTAAAAATATTCAAAAATCCGGCCAGGAGCTGAAACCATCAAAACCAAAGGTGTTTAGGAATTTAAACTCCAAGCGTCTGCCCAGGACTACGGCCGGGACCCGCCAGGACAGACATACAGTGCATCAGTCCCAAAGCAGACACAACAGACCCTGGCAACAACAACAGGATCCACAACGCCGACAGTATTTGGACAAAAGAACTCAATTGTCGAGATTCAGGAGGAAGTACCCTCGTTTCTAGAGCCCGAGGTGAGTGAAACCGCGGGGAGATTAAGACTTTTTTATAATCGATGCATGGAAGCATATTACATCTGATAGATGTCTATTGTCATACATAACAGGGTTAAAAATACCTTTTTATAAAAAACCTTGTCAAAAGGTTATACCAAAAGAGCCAAATTGGTCCGCAAGGGAGATAAGTCAATTAAAAAATTGTTTGCAGGAATTAATAGTGAAAGGTGCTATTTCTAAAACTAAAAAATGTGAAGATCAATTCATATCAAATATTTTTGTAACTCCGAAGAGTGACGGATCCGCTAGGTTAATATTAAACCTCAAGGCTTTAAACAAGTATGTTTCTAATGAACATTTTAAACTGGAAGACCATAAAACTGCCACCAAATTAATTAAAAAAGACTGCTTCATGGCTACCCTTGACCTTAAGGACGCATATTTTTTAATCCCTATTAAAGAATCTTATAGAAAGTACTTAAGATTTCGCTTCAACGGTACTTTATATCAATTTAATTGCCTTCCTTTCGGTCTCAATTGCGCCCCTAGAATTTTTACGAAAATCATGAAACCTGTCGTTTCCCAGCTGAGAAACAGGGGTTTAATTTCTAATTTATACTTGGATGATTTTTTACTCATAGGAGACACGTTGGAAAGTTGCAAGAATAATATTGATAACGCAGACCCTTCTAAACAGTTTGGGGTTTATAATCAATCTTAAAAAGAGTTGTCTAACCCCCGCACAAAATTGTACCTATTTGGGTTTCACATATGATTCCAAAAATCTGACAGTTTTTCTTCCAGAGGAAAAAATCTCTCGAGTATCTCGATTAACGACAAAATGGCAACAGAAATCATTTTGTAGAATAAGAGATCTCTCATCCTTCATTGGTACCCTTATATCATGTTGCCCCGTTATACCTTACGGCTGGGTTTACACAAAGCGGTTGGAACATTTTGAATTTAAAGCACTGGCTAAATCCGGAGGTGATTTTGATTATAAAATCAAAATACCCTCCATTGATCTATCGGAAGATTTTTTGTGGTGGCGTTCAAACCTAAATTGTAGAAAGTCGCTTCTACCACACCACTTTATTCGGGAAATCTTTTCAGACGCCTCTCGAACAGGTTGGGGGCTCTTTTGTGGGGATGAGAAAACACATGGCTACTGGTCTAACGACGAGACCAAATACCATATCAACCATTTAGAGCTCCTCGCAGCCTTTTTTGCGTTAAAGTGTTTTGCGTCGGAACTAAACAACTGTTCTATCTTATGTAGGATCGATAATAAAACTGCCATAGCATGCATCAATCGGATGGGCAGTGTTCGCTATCCGAAACTTGATTCAATATCCAGAGAACTATGGCAGTGGTGCGAGAAAAGGCGCATTTTCGTTTTTGCCTCCTACATAAAATCTTCAGATAACCGGGAAGCTGATGAGGGCTCACGAATAACAAGTTGCAAGACGGAATTTGAGTTAAATCCCATGATATTTAAGGAAATTGTCAAGAACTTTGGACAACCAAAAATTGATCTTTTTGCGAGTAGAACTAACAGGAAATGTGACGCTTTCGTTTCATGGCGAAGAGACCCAGAGAGCTTGGGAGTCGACGCGTTCACTTTAAACTGGTCCAATTTGTACTTTTATGCTTTCCCCCCCTTCTCCTTATTGCTGAGGGTTTTACAAAAAATCTCCGACGATAAGGCGGAGGGCATAATAGTAGCCCCTCTCTGGAACACGCAGCCATGGTACCCGCTGTTCACTTCCATGTTAGTTCAAAAACCGATCATCTTTGAACCTAGAAATGATTCCCTCCTTTTTTCCGATAGATCGCCACACCCTCTTTGCAAGCAACTTACCCTGGTGGTAGGGCGCTTATCAAGCAGGCGCTCCAGAGGCGGAATATCCCAGATGAAGCTCTAGACATATGTTTGTCATCAATTACGGAATCTACTGTGAAGCAGTACAACACGGGATTGAAACTTTGGTGGAACTATTGCAAAGAACAAAAAATCGACGTTTTGTCCGTGTCCATCGAGCACATTATCAAATTCCTTACAATTTGCTTTCACAACGGAAACTCTTACGGCACCCTGAACTCTCACAAAGCAGCGATTTCTCAAATAGCGAATTCGGATTTGTCAAATGACGTCAGACTTAAGAGGTTTTTTAAGGGTATTTATCATCTCCGACCGAACCTACCCAAATATGAAATGACTTGGGACCCGTCAATTGTATTGGATTTCCTTAAAAAGCAAATTAATGATCAATTAAAGTTACAAGATTTAACAAGAAAAGCTCTAGTTCTATTACTTCTAGCAACAGGTCAACGGTTACAATCTTTAGCAAATATCGAAATTTTTAATATTTCCGACACACCGGAGGGAATAAATATAAAAATTCCAAATAGATCGAAAACATCTGGCCGCAATAAATTCCAACCAAATATCAACCTGACATTCTTTGAAAACAATAAAGAATTATGCGTAGCTAGCACTATTAAATGTTACATAGCCAAAACTAAAAGTTTAAGAAATCCCCGGGCAAATAATCTTTTCATAACACATAAAAAACCACACAAGAATGCATCTTCACAAACATTATCTCGCTGGGTGAAAGATATTCTAGATAAGAGCGGCGTTGATACGAAAATATTTTGTGCGCATAGCACAAGGCATGCAGCTACGTCAGCGGCGGCTCGTAAGGGGGTGAACATTGACATTATTAGACGTTCGGCAGGTTGGTCTGAAAAGTCGAATACTTTTGCGAGATTTTACCAGAGACCATTACAAAATAATACCTTTGCTCAAGTAGTTCTCAACACTTAGATTATTTTTGGAAATCGAGCATGCGGGGCATTAAGATTAGATTATTGTTTTTCGTTTATTGTTTGCTATTTATTGTTAATTGATTACATGTGATATAGTATAAGGTACAAAGTACTAGTATTGCATAATATTATATTTTGTTAATTAATTAAGAAAATGTATTTTTCTATGTTTTTCCGAGATTCCAAGTTTGGAAAACTCATTATGCTAAGGCTATATGTAATATGATTTTCTCAGTATTTTCGGACAACTGTGTCCTTTTTTCATCATTGAAAATTGTAAGTCAATAAAGTTAATTTTCATTAAACATTTAGCATTCTTTGATTCAGCTTGAAAGGTGGAGGCTTGACCGATTCACTGCTGATTGTTGCTTGATGTTTTCAGCTTTGAACATCTACATAGATAATCTATTTACGAGTCGAGGTATGAAATATAATTAGTAGATCAAACGAACTTACCTAAGTGATGTTCGATCTAAATTATATTCATTCCTCGACGAAGTAAATAGACTCCCAACCCTTCCCGAATGAAAATATTTAATTTTCTTTTCTCCCGATGCATGCAACAAAAATTTAATGGCTTTGTATGGAATGATTCGGCTCACGAACCGACACCGATAGCAGCTACTGGGCCGGCTTATCAATTTTAATTTTCTTGGAACTGTGTGTGACCCACGTAGCACGGAAGATACTACATAGATAATCTATTTACTTCGTCGAGGAATGAATATAATTTAGATCGAACATCACTTAGGTAAGTTCGTTTGATCTACTAATTTGATCTTTAATAACAATTTCAAAGACTTTTTCGTATGGTGGTACGGTATTGATGGGTCGATGGTCCTCGATATTATGTGAATTTTGTACTTTTTGTACAGGCGTTATAATAGAACACTTCCAATTATCGGGAAAAACACCATTAGTCAAACAACCATTGATTACATCTAAGATCCTATTTGCTATTACACTAAAAACATCCCTTAAAACTATCGTTGAGATTTGATTTTCACAACCTCCACTATTTTTGATGTTCCGCACAACACCAATGAGATAACTCATATCTACCAAATTAAATCGGTCTATTTCAGCCCCAGTTTTAATTGAACTCACTACATAGTCATTACTATCATAAGGTTTATTACCCTCTACAATTTCAGTTAGACTATTCACAAAAAATAAATTGAAGCACTTTGCGATATTAAACTCATCATCAATTTGAGAATTATCAACTATAATATGTGTAACACAACTTTTTTTATTTGGCAAGAGAGTTTTGAGATTTTTCCAGAGCCGATGTGTGTTATTCTCATTTCCATCCAACACGTTAAGTAAATATTCATTTTTTGATTTTCTTATCAAACTCACAATTTCATTACTTATGGTTTTATACTCGTTCCATAAAATATCATCTTGAAATAAGACCGCTGTCTTATATTTGGCATCTCTTGATTTCATTTTCATTAGAATTTCTTCCGTCATCATGTATAAAATATACATGATGACGGAAGAAATTCTATTGTGAAGTACCTCCGAATCTGCTGTAGAAAACGCAAAGGTTTTGTTTCTACAGACTCATAATAGTACTCGAGAAACTAGTCAGTGTGCTGGATAGATCAGTGTCCCGAGCAGGCTCATATCCCTGGCCTAGTATTCCACATGGCAACATTGTATGTATGTGTATTTACGGAACACGTGTATTCTAACCTAAAAATTATTATTCAATTAGAAAGTCAATAATATGTCAAATTATCATTGTCATTTTTTTTGGTTTGGAATTTGGGGGGGCATACAAAATTTTAAGTGTTTCGAGGTATTCAAAATTTTCAGTGTTTTTGGAGTTTCTTGGTTGGGTAAGTGTTCAAAATCTGATCGGGATCGATAAAGCGTTATTATCGGCATTTTTTATTTATTATCGATTGAGTATTATATACCTTCATGTCATACCTATGTTTGTATTTGATATCAACGATTCCAAGTTTAAAGTTATCAGAATATTTATCGAAATGCTGTAAATAACTGAAGAAATGAGGCCTACATCTAGTCTATTTGAGTATTAAAACCTTTGGTCACATTTTTATACAATCAATTTATACGCACTTGTCTGTTGGTTATGAACCCCATAACTTAACTCGTTCTGATATATGTTGATTCATTTATCAAAACAGTGGAAAATATTATTTTTTTTTTGCCACTGACGTTACTGCATAAGTAAGAACATTCAGTGCCTTGCTGCAATCTTAAAATTATCAATTATTAATAAAATGTGTGTGACAAACTTTCTGCGGGTTTTTTAAAGGTTTTACATCGGAAGTCAAGTGTCAAGTCAATCCCGCTCACTGGGAATCACTCATATTATATTATTTAAAGTTATTTTTTAGTGTTAAATTGCATAAAAAATTTGAAATGACGTCACGTTCTGTGCCTTTATTCACAGCAGCGAGGAATTGTGTTATGTTTTCATATTGTAGGAAAGGTGTTGTTACTCATGTATATAATTATTGCGCCACGTGATTTGGGAATTGTGTTGAACCAAATTCGTAACCCCCCTTAAAATACTGAAATACTGCAATTTGGCCATTTCCATTTTCTTTCCCAGGTGTCAGGTAAATACGGATATAAGTGGGAATTGTTACCAAAAAAAACTACTAGGACAAGACACAATGTTGACACAATTCCCAAATTTGTCCTAAAATGTGTTGTGAGTTCACTTCTCTATATGAGTCAAAATTTTGCTCACTGAAAATCAGGTACCAATTATAATTTTCTCTTCAGAGAGATGGATCTCCGCAGGAGGGACGGCAGGGGCACGGTTCCGGACTATGTGTTGTTGAGGAAGATATACGTCGCCTGCCTAGAACAAATGCACCTTGAAAAAAATCACCTAGAACATCTACTGAGAACATGCCATCCGAATGCTAAAATAGCAATTAAAAAAAAACTCCAAAAGTTGGAGGATGAGTGAGGATCAGATACATTTTGATCAGGATAATACAATTTGATTAATTTACAGCGCAATTGACATCAGGTGTAAGCAGGCTCGTGCTCCCGCTGGCCCACCGGCATTGATGCCCCCGCCCAACCAAGACCCACGCTAGTTTTTATAAAGTTTTAATTATTAAAGCATATTACCAAAAATCCGTGTTGTTTGATTTATTTTGGTTTTTGGTGAGACGTTAGGTTAGTGTTCGATTCGAAATTTTAATGAGATAAAGTTCTTCATCTGTCAAGACTTTAGTATTGGTATATTAGATATTGATTGGGATCTCAGATCAGGATTTTATTTGGAAATTGGCCTTAGGTATATGGGAGAGTGAAAATGATACGCTTATAAAAATTTACGAACAAAGGTTCTCATCCATGGACTACTTTTTCAAAATAGTGGCAGTTTTCTATCACCTCTGGTTATACCGGAGGAAGCTATACTAACTTCATTATTTTAAATGGCAACCCCCATTTTTTATTCCAGATCGAGATTCTTTTTTGAAAATTTTACCGTTTTGGAGATACAACAACATCACAAAATACTGGTTATCGCTCGGGTTATCCTAATATCTTTTTGACAATAATCTACAGGGTCTTTAAAAATTATAAAAAAAAAACAAAAAACTTAATTCTAGACATCTCTATCTCTATCGCTTGACACTACTTTGCCCTATAGCTAAAATTGATAGTTCTCAAGTTATTCACATTTTAAGCTACTTTATTGAAACAAATGTCAGGGTCTTTTATTATATCTACGTTGCTCATAGAGCGTTACTTTTCAGGATGAAAAAATGTTTCATATAAAAGTTGTAGGCTTTTTCAGTATTTTGTTTTTTTAGTGGTCATGTTCATGTTAAGTAGTTTTGTCTACAAATTTTGAAAATCTAGAGTTTTCTACATAAATGGGGTACTCCTGTTGTAACTCGCTGAGACGCACCATTTTCGAGAAAAAAAGCATTTGAAAATCTTTTTACACACTGAGTTTAGTGAAAAATGTCGTGTGCATCTGGATAGGCTATTATAGGTAAACCCGTGCTTTCGCTGAGAGTTTTGGTTTATGCAATTTTGTTTGTGATAGAATTTTTAAATGCATTTTTCTCAAAAATGGTGTGTCCCTGTATACAGGGTGTTACAAATTCGATGGGATAGCATTGCTAATTCCTAAACCATAAGAGATACAGCGTCGGTTAAATGGAGGCAAAGTTGCGCATTTTGGCACTCAATAATATGCCGCTGAGAAACTTGAAAAATTCGGAGCACTTCCGGAGATATCTGGAAAAAATCAATTTTTTCAAAATTCTTTTTTATTTCCTCCTGAGTTAGTTTGAAGGAATTATTGAAAACGAGTGGCACATTTTCATGGCCACTTTTTCTCCTCTTGAAAGTAGGGTGGTTGGCGTATCGTAGTCATGGTAACAATAACAACTTGTCACGCCTGTGGATAATAACTAGCCAAAAAACTTTTTTTTAAGCTGAGGTTTCTTTATTCAAGCTTCAAAACTATTCATAGGCGTGACAAGTTGTTATTGTTACCATGACTACGATACGCGCATTGCATTACAAAGAGAAGAGGTTTGAATTTTGAAAAATCTCGGATTATAATTCTGCATATTTTGGAATGACAAGTGTGACACATCATGATGTTCAGGAAGTCAGGAGCTATCCAAAAATGCATAAAAAAAATTGGGTTTGTATTTGAAAAAATTAAGTTGATGATGGTTGCGGAAAATCGAAACGTCGGATATAAATTCCGACCACCCTACTTTCAAGAGGAGAAAAAGTGGCCACTCGTTTTCAATAATTCCTTCAAACTAACTAAGGAGGAAATAAAAAAGAATTTTGAAAAAATTGATTTTTTCCGGATATCTCCGGAAGTGCTCCGAATTTTTCAAGTTTCTCAGCGGCATATTATTGAGTGCCAAAATGCGCAACTTTGCCTCTATTTAACCGACGCTGTATCTCTTATCGTTTAGGAATTAGCAATGCTATCCCATCGAATTTGTAACACCCTGTATACAGGGTGTTTCATTAGTATTGCGAAAAAAAATCAAGAGTTTTCCCGCTTGAAAATAAAAAGAAAACATTTATTAAACATGTGCCCGGAATTGCTTCATTAGAAAGCTACAGGGTGTTGAAGTTTTATTTTTATTTTTGTTTTTTCTAAATAGTATTTGCACTTATGTCGATCTCCCGATGAAAATTTGTGTTTGGGGGTTTTTTGTCATGTGAAATTCAAATTTGATCTTAGTGTGGCTCCAACTTGTAAAGGGCGCGACCTAAACTTATTTTTCCTGTTATTAACAGCCGTTACTTTTTTGGATGTGCCTGTATTATATTTTTAGGTGAAAAATCGGATTTCTTTATCATTTTTACGCAGAAAATTCATACTTGTTGAAAGTCGCTGAGTGCAACCATTCTCGAGATATTTGGATTTGAAATAAAAAATACATGTGATTTTGGGATTATGGTCAAGCAAGGACCAGCATTTTTTTGAAAAAAAAATCAGGACGGGTCTCCATTGTTGAAAATAAGATGAAAACTTCCTAAAGACATGTGTCTTGAAATGCTCCGTTACGAAGCTACAGGGTGTTGATTTTCACGATATTAACGTTTTCAAGTATCAATTTATCAAAATGCTGTAAATAACTGAAGAAATAAGGCCTACATTTAGTCTATTTGAGTATTAAAACCTTTGGTAACATTTTTATACAATGAATTTATACGCACTTGTCTGTTGGTTATGAACTCCAGAACGAGTTGAAATTTGCTGATATTATCATGTTTAAGTATGATATAATTATGTTGATCATCGGAACAGTGGAAAATATATTTTTTTCTGCCACTGACGTTACTGCATGAGTAAGAACATTCAGTGCCTTGCTGCAACTTTAAAATTATCAATTATTAATAAAATGTGTGTGACAAACTTTCTGCGGGTTTTTTAAAGGTTTAACATCGAAAGGTATGTGTCAAGTGATTAAAATTAGGTACCAATAATAATTTTTTCTTCAGAGATATGGATCGAGAACAACGGCGGAGGGACGGCCGTGGCTCCGTGCCAAATTTTCTGGTTGCAAAGCGTCTCTGTGACGCGATTACCGTCATCCAAATCGCGGAGAGAGAGCGGCTGGAAGGGCTGCTCGAGCTGGAGGGTCTCCAGGAAGCAGCCCAAAGAGAACTACTTAGAGAATTGGACATCATAAACAAACAGTGAGAATAAGATACATTTAGATTAGGATAATACAATTTGATTAATTTACAGGATAATCCAGACCGCCTGCAACAGGCGCGTGACTGAGCCGTCCCACCCGCCCTACCGCGGCAGTAATGCCCCCGCTTGTGTTTAATAAATAGATCATATCTCCAAGAATCTGTGTTGTTTGATTTATATTGGTTGACGTTAGTGTACACTTCGAAATTTCAATCAAATCATATTTATCAAAACTTTGGCATTGGGATTGATTGGGGATTGGGGTCTCAAATCAGGATTTTATTCGGAACCTGTATTCCTGTTGTTTTGGAGATATTATGACTGTCACAGTCACTTTGATTATATTTACGTCCTTCCATGGTTTTCTTGATAACTTCATAAAACTTCCATGAAAATTATGTATTATTGAAACAAAGCTATATCAATAATGGCTCATCTAAACATCATCAACATAATATAATTGGTACAGGGTGACTCAGTTTGATTCGGCAATATTGAAAACTTAGATCTCGTCAGTTTCGGGATATACACCTTGTACCCTACTTTTCTTGGTTAGGGTAGGAGATGGTTTACCAGGCCACTCAGGGAGACTGAGGTGTGAGTTTTTTCAAAGTTAAGTTTAAGTTTAAATTTGTTTTTGTGTTTCAAAAGGCGCCACCTAGTTTGTAAAAGAACGAAAAATAAAAGATAATAATAAATTGAAGTCCACAGAAAACTAGGAAATCTGTAGGGTTGATTTAAAACACCGAGTCCAAAACGTTGTGTTGCTATTCAAACAAAAACCCCAAATCAAGTTAAGTCGTTTATTTCTACTTGAAAAGAAATGTTCGATAACAGTGTGAGCAAGTAAATACAATACAATTATCAAAAATTAACAACAATGATAGCACAATTGCACCGCAACAAGTAGAACAACTAGGTATAAAATAACGATAAATAATTTCCACTGCGCAATTAGCCTAATAATTAACAGCAATAAAAACCTAAATCAAACTATCCCAAAATTTAATGAATGGGCGTATATGCAAAAACAGGTCGAATGGGTACTATCGAATCTCACAACAGCGCCGCTACATCAATGGTACCATAATCAAAGTCTATATATTCCAATAAGTCCGGTCACTCCTTTGTTCTTTTCGAAAACGCCGTCGTTTTTTGCGTGAGGCCATAAATCATAGTCATTGCTGGTTCACGAGCAAATACGAGGGGTCGGGCAACGAATTTATTTCGAATGAGTTTACAAGGTGCACTCGAAATGAATAGAATAATGCAATAGCAAATGTATGTATTTTGGTTTTGAAAAAACAAACATTTTTTTTAATTTGTTTCTTTTTTCCCATTTATATTGTCAAACATAAAATAATCCTAACGTTCTATATTCAATATTTCATCTCATTTTATTTTGAATAATTTCACAATATGGAGGAAAATGTACTTGATAGAATTTTCTCGATGTCGAAAATTGAATTAAGTAGAATCTATAAGTAATCTATTTAAATATTGCAACAATTGCGAGCAACGATCTCGCCTATGAGCCAAAGTTGTTTTTTAAAATATGATTTCCGGAATAATTTGATTGACAATATCATAATATAATCGTTTTTATATGCTTCGTCAAGCCTACGAAGGGCATTAAAGATTCCAAAAAAAAATGGTTTTTTCCACATTTTTCGAAAACGTGCAGATCGATTTTGATAATTTTTGGTACCTAGTCTTGGACCATGAAATCACGCTTTAGTTTCTAAAGCGACCGGTTGTAATCAACCGGAAGTGTTATAAACGTGACGTCACATGTGCATGTGGTTATTTGTTTTGTTTTTTTTTTTGGAATTGACTTTTTGATCATTCAAATGCTTTTATCTGATACTTTAATGCATAAGGGAGTTTTTCTTTCTCCTGGGAAATTTCGCTGGGATAAGTGGTTGCGTGCCAGAAAAAAAATATTTTCAATTAGGTACACAGATATTTTATTTTTTAATCATTTTTTTCTAGCATAACCACTTATCCCAGCAAATTTTTTCAAGAGAGGAAAAAGATTTCCTATACACTGCGTTTTTAGATAAAAATGTCTAAAATATCAGAAAGTCAAATCCATACAAAATCAGAAGATATACATAGCTGCATATGCTAGTGCATATGAGTCATATGACGTAACTGATTTTTTATGGAATCTACTTTCTGATAATTCAGATGTTTTTATCTAATAGTCAAGTATGTAGGAAAGTTTTTTCCTCTCCTGAAAAAAATTGCTTGGGTAAGTAGTTATGCTAGAAAAAAATAAATCAATAATAAAATATCTGTGCAGCTAATTGAAAATATTTTTTTTTTAGCACAACCACGTATCCCAGCGAAATTCCTCGAAAGAGAGAAAAACTCCCCAATATATTGAACGATGATATAAAAGCATCTGAATTATCAAAAAGGCAGTTCCAAAAAAAAACCAAAACAAATAACTGCATGTGACGTCACGTTTATAACACTTCCGGTTAATTGTAGCCGTGAAAACATGATTTTATGGTCCAAGACTAGGTACCAAAAATTATCAAAATCGATCTGCACGTTTTCGGAAAATGTAGGAAAAACCAAAATTTTTTTAAAACTTTGACGCCCTCTGTAGGCTTAACGAAGCATTTTTGGACATAGATAAGTTTTCCTAGGTCGCCTTATTTTTATGTTAAGGAATTTGTGGTTCAACGTTGTACAGTCATTCCAGGGACACCCTGTATATCCACAAAAAACAACTCACCAGGATGTCTCTGTTCAGCCTTACACTGATTCCAAGTTTTTGCTTTAATTTATTCTTCACATCATTCTTATCTTGGTGATCCCATCTTTCGTGATACAACTGAAGCATAGAATCACGAGCAGCAGCTGGATTGATGGTGACGGATGAGGAACAATTGGCTTGATATCAGTTTTGAACAGGGCCCCACCAAACTTTCTCCTACCAGTGACATTTTTACCATCCACTTGGAACCAGCACTGTCTTGCGAATGATTGGAAAACACTTTTGAATTTCTGTCATGTGCAGCCAAAACAGAAAATAGTGTTTCTTTTCCAGCAGCTTTTTTTGAACATCAAATACTAAAATGCTCTGAATACCTGAAGTGATTTGCTGTATTGGTTACCCACCACACTGATCTGTTTGACTCGGTTGACTGAAGTTTATCTACAGATGTTAAAGCTGTATTTGTGGACTCTGTTTTCTTCGCCTTGATTTTTAGGTGCCCATCTGCTTTCCATTTGCGGCACTCCCTCACCCAATGGCTTCTCTTTTCACAGTAGTGAGAGATAGTATTGGATCTTTCTTATTCAAAATCTCCCTCTTCCTAATATTTTTGGCTTTTGGGACCATTGCCTCTGTATCTGTTTTTTGATCTGAAGTTTAAAAAAAAACTGATGAGCTAATCTGACACTCTAATAATGTCACTCTGACATCTCTACCTTTCAGGTATTTTTTTAACAAACTCCTCGATATACAAGTGGAGTAAGGACTCTATCACTTGAGAGAGTACAATGGGTTGTACGACTACTACTGGGACTTTTTGGATAATCTCACTTTTTGCTTTCTTATTTCCTTACAGTAGTAGTGAAAGAAGGATGAAATCCTTTTGTTTTTTCTTTTGTAACTTTGTGGCTGGTTTTCTTTCTTCGTTATACAGGCTTCATGAAAATGTTAAATTTTACGTATAGATTCGAATAATTCAAAAACTACCAATTTTTGACCCACACATTATATATCAAAAAAAGTTAACAGAAGCACATAGAATCAGGAAATTAAATCCAACATAAGGTATGTTATGTATTTAATTTGAAAAAAATCATACTTTTTCAAGCCACGCTTTTCTAAAACCCCCTGTATACTCCAAAATATTTTCAGAGTGTGTGCTTTTCATTTCTTTACGTTGTGGCACATATGATTTTAATATCTACTACTAATTTTTATCAGATACCAAAAATAGTATATTATTCAACGAGTGGGAAATGATGGATATTACTCACGAGGATGAAGTTTGCGTAATCATCTGAGCGAGTAATATCCATTACCCGCAAGTAGAATACTATACTTTTTCTATGATTATTCAATGATTGAAGCGAACTTTGCAATATTTAATTTCATTTGGAATGCACTTTGCTCTACTTAAAGTTAGGTTAGGTTGTTAGCACAATGACTATTAAACAAGTATGGACGGTTAAATGGGCTGTATTAAAATGATGGATTTGAAGGTTGACATTTTGTCGGATTTTCTGATTGGCTCTAAAACAGTTGAGTAGTGACATTATTAGCTCATCTCTATGGTTGAAAACAATTGAGCAATGAAAAAAAAATCGCTAGTATTAGTAACGAGTTACATTAACCAATGGAAAGTGGATGTATAATACATCTATTATCGAATAGTCATAAAAAAACTTACTTTATTCTATCGTTGTGCAAATTTCACAGAAGAGATCTACAATGAAAAAAAAAATATTTTGAATACTGCCCGGGGATAAACTTGATATTTTCAAAAAGGCATAAATCGATCGAAAAAACATTCAAAACGAAGATTCAGAAACTCCGGCGTTAATGCATGGGTTGAGTCATGGCTGATGACATGCAAACTTCGTCTGACGTCACTGAGTAATAGACATATTTTCGTAAAATGGCAAAGGAGCTAGGATAGTGTCAGTAAAAGCGGGTAGTTTTATCTAGTCGCGTGGAAATTTTCTTGTAATGCATGTGGCAACACTGTATGTATGTTTATTTACGGAACACGTGTATTCTAACCTACAAAATTATCAATCAATCAGAAGTCAATATGACAAATTCTCATTTTCATTAATTTTTTTGGACAGAACACTCAAAATGTTTAGTTTTTTTCGGGGATATTCAAAATTTTCAGTTTTTTTGATTGGGTAAGTGTTCCATTTGATAATGGAAAATTACGATAAAGCGTTATTATTGGCATTTTTTTATCTATTATTCATTGAGTATTATATTATACCTTCATGTTATACCTTTGTTTGTATTTGATACGTTTTCAAGTTTAAAATCATCTTGGAGTCGATTATCGTCTTGATAATGGTCAACTGAAAGTTTATTTCGTGGCTGGAGGACAAGTGTGTGAACCTATATATATGGAAATATGAAAAAGTGACACCCCGGGTGGGACTTGAACCCCCGACCTCTGGTCTCTCCCAACTGAGCTAAAGTTGGGAGAGACTGAAGATATGAAGGTCGTGGGTTCAATCAAGTCCCACCTGCGGCTTAACTTTTTCATTTTCCCATATACACACACTTGTCCTCCAGCCACGAATTCACTTTCAGTTTAAAATTATCAATAATTATAATAATTATTATAATGTCAACGAGTGACAAATTTTTTGAGGGTTTTTTAAAGGTTTTACATTGGTAGGTAAGTGTCAAGTGACTGAAAATAGGTAGGTGCCAATAATTAAAAAAAAATCTGAGAATTTTTAGATATGGAACGTAAACAACGGGGAAACAAACTCAACACCCCAAACCACTCGATGGGGAGGCGTTTGTTCGAGGCGTTCGTCGAGGTAGCACGTGCGGAACTGGATCAGCTCAAAAAACAGCTGAACAACTGTGAAAATCCAGAGACTCGGAACACCATCGAGAGTAGAATGATAAGTCTACATGTCGAGTGGGAATAAGATACTTTTTCATCAAAATAATTAAATTTAATTAAATTACAGGTTGTTAAACATGATCTGTAGACAAGCACGTGTTACTGATGGTGGCCCACCAGACGATCCCGATGAACCCTTGTTCATGCCCCCCCCTGGCGACATTGACTTTAGATATTTTCTTTAAAAATAAACCATATCCAATGAATCGGTGTTGTTTGATATATTTTGGTTCACGTAACGTCATTAGATGAGATACGCTTATAAAGATTCACAAACAAAGGTTCTCGATCATGAACTACTTTTTCTATCACCTCTGGTTATTCCGCAAAAAGCTTTCTATGAAAACGGATCAAACATGGAAGGCTTTGCCAGTAAAATGATGAAAACCAAGTTTGTAAGAACACGAAAAAATTAATAAATAAATATACAGTGTGTCTCATTTTTGATAACCGATTTGTAGGATTTTTGCTACCTGATTCCTTTTAATCCTTCTGACGGCACGGCAGTCAGGTAAATGTTGCCAACCAAAAGTACTGCATTCTCACCTGCTTCATCCTGCGTCTTCTACAACACAAACCAAATATTCGAGCTTGTTTGGAGAGACATTGGAATTCGTCACACTGTTTTGGAAATTGGACATTGCCTGAAAGTTTAAGTCACATAATAAAAAAATTAGTTAATTGTGCTGCTGATCTTACCTGTTAGAGTTGTGAATTTTGATACTCATAATGACCTCTTTAAATCTCGATTTTCTCTGTCAAAGCCAAACCACACTCCAGAATCTTATCAGTTTGGAATAAGATGAGTTTAATTTAAATCTCAGACCTTTTACTCGATTCCTGGAGTCTGGATGTAGTGGCATATTTTACTTTCTGCCTTTGAGCACCTAGAATACAATGTTAAAAAATAGTCATTTAATTTATACGTTTAAAGTTGTAGATGTGTAAGTTGCTGGCTCACACCAAAACCTGCTTAGGCTTCCTGGGCCCGTTGCAACCCACAATTGCTTGAAGTGAGATTATTGAAGGCACGATGCTTTCGCGAAGCTCAGCAGGTCCCTCAAATAGATCCATTCCAATTCCTGGAGTGTTGTTAGTTCGGCTCCGAAGTATTCCATCCTATAGTGCTACGAAGAGCCGGACATTCCATCAGGATGTGGGCTACGGTTTCTACGTCTTCAAGGCACCACCTGCAGTCTGAATCTTCTCCAATTCCGAAGTGACCCTTCGGGTTCATGTGGCCGACCAATGTGCGGAGGTCTTCCCTGCTCATATTCAAGATCTCTTTAGTTGTTACCGTATCAGGTCCTGTTATCATTAGGGGCATTGTTCCAGCATAGAGTGGCTTTTTTTGGTAAAAGTTCCTTCGCCTTGCCCATTCCTGTTGCTTTAGGGATGCCAATCATTGGTTTGGGTCCTATCGGCCTGTGCGATGAACCAATTTTGGCGAGTCTGTCAGCTTCAATGTTCCCCTTTATATCGCTATGGCCGGGGCCCAAATAAGCCTAACTCTGTTGTTGTTTTGGTTTTGAATTATCTAATGCATAGCCTCTTTTCATTCTGGGACTACTTTGGAGTCCACTGCCTTTCTCACAACATCCTTCAATGCTGAAGTGCTGTCTGAACAAATGTTGAAAGTTTGAACTGGATATAGGATCAAAGCGTGAATCCCAAGCGAGAAGGTCATTTTGTTGTCCCTCCCGCTCTTGCAGAATCCTGCTCCTGTGCCTTTCTGATGCTTGGAGCCATCCCTTCTCGTGTTTGAGCTGGTCTGTTCTGATTCGTCAAATCCTCCGGTCCAGGAACAATCAGCTCAGGCGAGCTACCAGCAAAGAAAATTGGAGACATGTAGTCTGAGTGCATTAGCATATTAGCACTCCATCCTTTAGTTGGGGTTCACTCTCGATGGCCGAGTGTCCCTTACTCCTCAGCTTCAGATGTTCCAGACAGTACAGACGGTATGCGGTCCTGAGTGCAACACTCTAAACAGGTGCAGTGGGGGTAAGTCCAGGATTACCTCCAACGCTCTCGTTGGTGTGGACCGTACTGCACCTGTTATACTGATGCATCCCATCCTTTGGACCTTATCCAGTTGCCACCAGTGGCGGATCCAGGGGGGGGCCGAGGGGGCCCGGGCCCCCCCCATAGACCTTCCGCTAAGCAAAATTCAGTGAGCAAAAGTCAGGAGCTAACGAAACCACACTCATAAAATGTGTTACGGGGTCCATTAAAATACTGGCCAGTTGCATCGACACTGACTTATATTATTCATAAAACAGTCATACTCATGACTTCAAGAAGATGGCCGCCGCTGTAACAAAGCACAATTTTAGCGGAGTCACTTCTCTTTAATCTCTTTGTCTATGTTTTTGATCTGTCATACTGTCAAACGTTGAAAGACACAAAGCCGTGAGCCGTGAGTGATTTTAATTTTTTTGAGATTGTGTGAAGTTTCTGTGGGCTTTGGCTATAGCAATATTGAATATACCTATCATGTTCCTATATTTTATGTTTCTGTGTCATGTATGAGTATGAGTAAGATAGGGCCTCCAAATAACGTCTATTCCTTTCCATTGTTCCACTGGCTAACTAATTGAGTTATGCAGGTAATTCAGAACAGTTTGTTGGGCGTGGCACGTGAATTAAAAAAAAAATAATTCCGTCAACGAGCCCCCCCCAAAATTTATTTCTGGATCCGCCACTGGTTGCCACTGAACGTATGCTTTCTTAGTTGCGGGCCATCATACTATGGCTCCGTAGGTGATCAGAGGTCTGATAACCATAGAATACATCCAGTATACTATTCTCGGTTTCCGTCTGTATAGTATAACATACCATGGTTTCCGTTCAACAAAGTTGAATGAGGCAAGTCTATGGACATTTACGATGAATACCTTACGTTGTGATGACTCTAACCTCCATAAACCTACTCACCTCAAATGCGCCCGACAAGTACAAAAATAGGGAAATTTGAGGATATTGGGATGTTTTCAAAACACGACATTTGTAATACACCTACTTTATCACAAATGTGAACTGGGAACGTGAAAAATAGTGCCGTACTCAGCCTTCAATTCCTGAGGGGAAAGAGCACGGCAGAGAAACCCTCAGTCTTAATTCTCAAAAACCAAATTATGCTGTATCACCCTTTGTTTTTGTTTCTAACAATAACTACTGTTTCCGCATCGAAATTTGCAGTTCCACACTCAAAAACAAACTACAAGCAAAACTGAAGGGTTGGTGTTAGCTATAGCCAGCCATCGCTAGCAGGTACTAAGGTTCTATCATTGACCCTTAATAAGTGGATAAATAAAGCTATATGCCTGGCCCATTGGAAAGCGGGGATCACACGGAGAAAATAATGTGTTGTTTGCACACGAAATTGGTCAGGCAAAAACCGCGTGAGACAAGCGCAATACGCAATTTTCAATGACGTGAGAATAAAGCTCATTGTAGCTGTTTCTGCTTGCAGTGCCGTCACAATGTCATTACGATACTTTGAATTATTTCGTAGTAAATCGAGCTTGCTTGTTTACTTTACGAAGATTATTGAATTTTGGTGTTTTTTTGGCGTTTTTAGAACATTTTGTGGTTATCTTGACTTTATAGACATTAATAGTTAGCGTTAGTCGTTAATTTAATTCGGATAGTGATAGTTCTAGTGCAAAACCCGTTATATTTTTAAGCTTAAGGTTGAGTTTAAAGTCGGTGATTTGGACACTATGGCAAGAACTAAGAATCGAATTACTTTTTTGAATAACTGGAACAGTATACGCATGTTACTTTTTTGATAAATTGCTGCATGGAACACAACACCCCGCACTTCTAACTTGTTTAATCATTTTGAAAACCAATTAATTTTGACAGAGAACTAGGCGATTGTATTTTTTTTTTGGAGACTGCTTGGCTCAAAATGATGCTGATTCATACCAATAAACATATTATAATGGTAAAATTCATTCCCCTCATGCCCAGGACGATGACAAAAAGTTCCTCTACATTATCGTACTCTAAAAATAGACAAAATGAAGCGAAACCATGTGACCATCAAACCTCTATCGAACCGACAGTCACGTGACGGGAAAAACCATTCCCAACTATTAAACCTTCCGTCATACTCACATCACATTGAATTAAAGTAATGGACAATTTGCATACATTTTCAAATGACTTGAAATTTTAAATAGATACGTATTCTAGACAATATTGGAAAGACATCAGCGAAAAATTTTTGTCAAAATACCCAAAAATATAATAAATAAATAGAAACGAAAAGAAAACGCAAATTCCACTGTATGATCGAAAACAGGGCGGAGCACCACAAGACTCCAAAGGAGAGGGGATAAGACTTCACCCTGGGGACAGCCTCTGGCGGTTATAGTTCTGACATTTTGGAAGTTGAGTTAGGCAAATATCATCCTTTGTGATAGCATATTCGCTATCCACTGGGTCAGTGTTCTTTCTGAGCCTCTTGCGTCTAATGCTCGACAGATTGATCCAAATGCACCTTCGATGTCTACAAAAGCACCCAATGCTGATATATATCTGTCGAGCGCTCCTTCCGCCTTGGTGATAAGGTGATGTAGCGCCGTGTCAGTCGATAGGCATATTGATTATTTTGCATTGGCATCGATAACAGATGCGTTTCCTTGATGTATCTATCAACAAGTCTTTCCAGTGTCTTGAGTAGAAAGCTTGATAGACTAATCGGTCGAAAGGACTTGGGTTTGGTGCAGTCCGATTTCCCCGGTTTCGGAATAGATATCACCTTCACTTCTCTCCAGCTAGAGGGAATATAGCCCAAGGCTAGGCATGAACGAAAGAGCTTAACCAGGAGTGCGATTACACGATTTCCAGCCTTTTGTAGCAAGGCCGGGAAAGCCCCGTCCATCCCTGGAGCTTTGTACGGAGAGAAGGACTTGAGAGCCCATTCTACCTTCTCAAAGTTTGCAATTTCAAAGTCGGGAGCTGTGCGGGTACTTACTTGATGTGGGACTACGGGACTTGCCTCGATGCAGGAAAGTGCACTTCCAGCATCCTGTTAAGCATCTCCTCCTCGGACATGGTTGATTTCCCATCCGCTTCAACTAGGCATCCTATTTTGGCTCCAGGGTCCTCGGCTAAGATATTGTATAGGCAAAGCGTGGACAGAAGGTCATTCAGCTCTTCGCAAAAGCTTTGCCTGTTCATAGTTTATATATAGTTATCATACAGGATCAAACTTTTCAGTGTGGGTATACCATAACATGCCCTTTACAGTTGATAAGTCTGAATTTAGCTTATAAGCAATATCCAAGTACATATGTTTTGTCTTGTGTATTGGCTGGGAATTAATGATGTTTCCATTGAAATAGTATCCATGGTCCAGACAATGATTTCTCAAGAGCTTTATCATTTGTGGCAATGTGCAAATATGTACATGAACTGCTTTTTGGCTGACTGGATGCTAAAAACTGTTATTTTCTTCTGCAATATTTAATTTGTACTCTGTTACGTCCACCCAAGTTACAATCAACACAGAGCAACCAATATTCTACAACTTTGTTATTATATTGGAAATGAGGTTTTTGGTCATTCTACGATCATAATCATAGAATTGTTTCCGATTCGCACATATCGCTCGAGCCATAGTTGTGTAATTTTTCTCATCTCATCAAAAAGTACTCGCTTCACCTAAATCTTTGATTTTGAACTCAATTTTCAAAAATTCAGTTCAGACTCAGAGTACAGACCAGGGAAATGGTACTTCTGTCAGGACACTGACTCATCCAGCATACTGACTAGATTTCCGAGTACTATATGAGGCTATAGAAATAAAGACTATATACAGCAAATTCAAAGGTACTTTCCAGTTATAAACAATTATAGTTCAACAATAGTGAGACAGCAATATATGGACAAGAAGTGGATTTCCGAAGACATCAGACACCTCATGCATCAAAGAGACCGGTTATATGTGAGAGCATGGCAAGAAAAAAATGCAATGGTCTGGAGTGAGTATACAATCGTTCGAAATAAAGTGGTACAGCAGATAAAAATTGCCAAGGACCAGTACTTCAGAGAGAAGATCGACGATAATAAGAAAAATCCTCAAGAGCTATGGAAACATCTCAAGAAACTTCTTCCTTGCAAAAATCCAAGTCTTCCAGACAGCATCAAGTTTTCATATGAAGTTGGCAAACAAATTCAACAACTATTTCATTTTTCTCTTTCAACTATTTCTTCAAAGTATTGAAGAAATAATCTCAAATATTCCAAAGTTTGCTGACACAAGAAATGGGCCTATGAATGTTGTTCTATTTTATGCCTTATTTTCATCATTTAGACCTGGCACTATGAGAGAGATGAAGATGTTTGTGTCTAACATGGAAAAAGTGGGAGGAGAAGATGATGGTATCTCGACGGAGGTTTTTAGAGATGCTTTTGCAGTGGCTGAAAATAGAATATTGGATATCGTCAACACATCACTGAATTATGGAGTATTCCCGGATGTGAATTCAGCCCCATAAATACAGTCCCGATCCCTGAAAAAGTATTGGAGTTGGCGGTTGTGGAACAGCTGCTGGAATTCTGCAAGGAAAATAGCATCCTGGTGTCTAACCAATCGGGCTTTCGGCAATACCATTCCTGTGTAACAGTCTTTGTCAGCATTTGTGATAAGTTTGTGAGGGATTTAGATAATGACAATTTAGTGTTAGCGGTTTTTCTTGACTTTGAACGTGCCTTCGAGACTGTCAACAGATAGACTTCTGATTAAACTAAAAAATATCGGTTTGCGGAAAAATGTGCTGAATTAGTTCAAATCCTATCTAACAAGTAGTAGATCTCAGATCGTAAAATTCAAAAATTCGTTGTTTGACATGCAGTCACACATGGAGTTCCCCAAGGTATACTCTTCTTGGTCCAATATGGTTTATGTTATACAGGGTGTTCCGGTGATCATGTAACAAACTTCTAAGGTAGATAAAACACACGAAAATAAGGGGGCTGTGGCACTACGAAAATGACCTTCAAAAACTACTCTTCGTTTTACAGCTTTGGTACTACTGTAGCTATCGCCACCAATTTTGGGACATGAAATCTAGTTTGTAGATTCATCAATTTTAGCCTTCCGGATTTTGTCACCTTTAACCAGGGGCGTACAAACCAGGGGGTTATTTGGGTAAATCTGACCCTACTCCTCTTAGGCTTTAATTTCTTGCAATTTTTATATCTAACTATGATTCTCCAATGCCTTTTACATAAAAAAGCTACTCCTAGTAAAAGTCGCTATCTATCACCGTTTCCTCGGACACGGCCACTATGTCAGATACATTAATTATTGATTCCCATTGCACCTATGCAGTTTGATTACGTTGGCGTTGGTTTATTAAAATTTATCTAGTTGTCAAAAATCTGTCAATAAAATATTGTGTCGCCAGTGAATCATGGATTATACTTTTGCCAAAGTTTACTAATATACAAATAGTAAACTTTGCTTTTGCCAAATATGCCGATATGCTCCGTGAAAACAACGAGGCCAGATAATGGCGCTCAGAGAACTTTACGAACTCCAGAAGTTGAGAAAGAGGTACCCCGACAATTCGAGGAAAATCCTTGTGTTAGTATCCAAGCTGTTGCAGAACCCATGAATGTAAATCATGTACGTGAATGGGAGATTGTTAACGAACAACCTCTTCATCCTTACCATCGCCAAAAAGTACAGGAATTGGGACCAGATGATTATGCACCCCGCGTAGAGTTTTGCGAGTGGTTTCTTCAACAGTGTACGCAAGAACCCCAATTTCCGAAATTTGTGCTTTTCTCTGATGAGGCTGTTTTCACGAGAGAAGGTATTTTCAATTCACGGAACAGCCATGTGTGGGCGAAGGAAAACCCTCATGCTCTTCAAATGAGAGGGTACCAACATCGATTCTCGGTGAACATGTGGGATGGAATTGTTGGAGAACGTCTAATTGGACCAATCATGTTGCCTCCTCAACTTACAGGGACGGTGTACCTCAATCTTTTAAGAAACACCTTACCTGACTTATTGGATGAACTGCCCCTCGACATACGTCGGAATCTTTGGTTTCATCATCCGCTCATTTCCCACATGTCGTAAGTGAGCACCTCGATGATCGTTTTACAGGACGTTGGATTGGACGTGGAAGCGATGTCAACTGGTCAGCCCGGTCCCCAGATTTAACTCCTCTGCATGGATATTTTTCTTTGGGGACATATGAAAAGTCTTGTATATGAGACTTCAGTTCAGTCGGAGGAAGATTTTGTGGCTAGAATTTCTGTTGCGGCTGAAATGATCCAAACCATGTCTGATGTTCACTGACGTCAATTTAAATATGCTTCGTAGGTACAATAAATGTATTGAACGTGGTGGCAGGCATTTTCAGCAATTGTTATTCTGAATTTAGTATTAGTTTTGATTGTGTAGGTTTAATTGTTTTTTTTTTGAATATTTTGTATACTCTACCTTTTTTCTTTTTATACCCCCAATTTCGAAAAGGCAATAAATCTTTCTAATCTAATTTATTTTATTGAAGAAGAAGATTTCACTAACTTTCAATGCTCACTATCTGTACTGGACCATGTCAAATCATAGTTAAGTCATGAGCATATTTTTTTTTCAGAAAGCATCACAAAATCAAAGGTTCGGAAAAAATTGTAAAAATAATCTTTTCTCACTCATATTTTTAAAGTTTTTTTTTATGTGCTCAAAAGATTTTTTGATACCTTTTTTCGTTTTTGAGATGTCTTTTTTTCGAAACTATCACTCATAAGGCTTTGACTGGCAGTTCTGCCAATTCTGAGTTGACAACTGACCATTTTATATGGCGAAAATCCATTTTGTAGATGGATTTCAAAATGCAAAATTAGTGTATAAATGTATTACAAAGCATTGAATTATTGTGTATGTTTTGTGTTGACATAAAATGAACCAAAAGAATAAAAATAAAATTATCACTAACATACATTACGGACAAGGTGACGTTCTTCGGTGATATTCATGAACTTCCTGAACAGAAGGCATAGAAATAATTTTATACTAGATAGGAAGGTGAACAGCAGTCAAATGCTAAGCTCTATTTTGTATGGCGGTTAACGAGAATACAATAAGTTGTCTGATCGAAAAAGCTGTGATACTGTAAACAATTTTAAAATACTACTTAGGGAACATGTACTGTCAAATTTTTAAACTGCTGGTGCTCTGGTCCGTTGTAATATTTCATATGCCTATTTTATTTTTTTATTATTACTCTTTGGTGTTTTTCCTACCTTTTTTATTTTCATTTTATTGTCAATAATCGTTTATGCACTGTTGATTGTAAAGCTTTTTATGCTTATTAAAAATTATTATTATTATAAAAATTCCAGATATTTCTTCCGGACATGTACTCGATACTCCTATGCGGAAAGTCAATGGCTCACACGTTTCTCAGCAACAAGAGTTTATTCAAGATAAGATGTAAGTTTCCCGATGGAAGATAATGATAATTCTTTTGATTCAAATTATGAACTTTCTCGACATTAGCTGCATTATATTGACTTTTCATATTAAATTTGGTCACAACATATTTGGTCCTCAAGAAGCAGAAATAGTTTTGTTCCAGGTACCTTCTGCTGAGACAAGGAACAAAGGGCTGGCAGTTGTGTTCATCAAAAGTGTTGAATTGTTAATTGTTAGTCAATTAAACCCTCATGATGAACATTTCAGTCTACGATCATCGAGAGCGCTGGATCGTCTTCATCAGTTTCATTTCCTATTTTTATCACAACGTTGTTTTTCCAATTAATTTTCGTTATTTTTTTGCAGCATTGTTTGTAGAAATAAATAGCATTCCAACGAATCGTTCAAAAAATATAGAGTTTGCACTACAATTTGGCGCATTACTTCGGGGTTTATATCTTATACAGGGTGAGTTGGGAGGAACGGACCAAATTTCTGGAGTGTATTATACACGCGAAAACAATGTAAAAAATCCCATATGTTCTTATCCGATATTCATTTTTTTTCAAGCGTATTAACAAATAAAGAAACGTTTCTTGAACATGGCATACTCCAATTACGTGAAAATTTTGATAAAATTGGCACGTAGAAAAAAAATTTATTGTTTGAAAACAAATGAATATCCGATAAGAAGATATGGGTTTTTAAGATTAGTTTCGCGTGTATAATACACTACTGAAATTTGGTCCTTCGCTGAATCTGCATGAATTGTGTAGATTTATCGAGAATAATCGATAAGCTTCGACCACGTTCGCATTCTGAAACAGTGGCTAAGATCCCACGTTGGAGGGCAAATCCCGGCGACAAGTGATGTCTCAATACATTTAATTACTGCCGCAATACACAGATACGTACGTCGTCAAGACAACATAGATAGAGTCGAATAGTTTAGGGTCTTGACCATAAAAATAAAAAAAGCAATAAAAAAAATGAAAATATTAAAATTTGGTACTACGCTATAACTTGAAAACAAACGAACATCGGATAAGAACATATATAGTTTTTTTATACATTCTATTCGCGTGTATAATACACTTCTGAAATTTGTCCGTTTTTCACGACCCACCCTGTACACATGGTGCAAAATTAAATTTACTCAAAAACTTCTCCTATACCCTGTAGGACCAGAAATAATGGGACATACGGTAACAGCAGATTCCTGTTGTTGATAGTTGATATTAAAAGAGATACAGGTTGTCGAACTTGAATTTTAATTTTTGATCTATTTGAATAAATTTCGTAATAATCAAGCTATATTGATGAAATTTGGTATATGGGGCTGTCTGACATGCAAAATTGAAATCTGAGCACGGAATTGCTCTTACTTGTATAGCGGGCGCCATCTACACATCTTTTCAATCATTCAAATGGTCATAACTTTTTTGTACGCACTCGTAAATTTTTTTCAAATTGAAAAATTGATTTTTCCATCAAATTTACATGAAATATACCTTTTTCATTTGTACAAGTGGCTAGGAGTAACTTTTTTCAAGATATTTGAACATGAAGTAATCCATGCAATGTGGTTTTGAATGGAAAATTTTGAAAATAAACATAAGGGCCTTTGAAAACGGCGTTATCATGGCAAATTTGACATAAGCTTCAATGCTCAAATTTTCTTGATTTGAAAAAATTATCTAATTTTATATTTTTTTACAAAAAAAAAATTGAATTTTTTTAAAATTTTGTTTTGATTTTTTTATAACAACCATTGAACATCAAAACACTTTTCAAGATTACCGTGACCACGTGTGCAGATATCTTGAAAAAGGTTACTCTTGTTGTTTGGCCAAATAATGCATTACTTATTCATACATTACAGGAGAAGTCAAAAGACCTGTTGTGAAAATATGTGTGTCACCCAATCAGACTGACGTTGATATGCATGATAAGTGGAAATCAACTTTATGGACTTTATTTGAATCCTATAGGGGATTTCAAGGCGGGCGGTTTATGTTTGGCCAAATAATGCATTACTTATACAGTTTTCTGTACTACTCATTTGATGTGAAAGCAGCCTTGTTTAGTGTAATGTTATTGTTAAAATTCCGATCAAATTCAACTTGCACTTTAACAAAAATTTCATTTATTATCGGAAAAAAACGTGAAATTCTCAAAACCCTTCACATTACCCGACACTTGTCGACTTTTACAAGGAATACCTTTTTTACGTAAAAATTACGGAATCATCAATTTTTTAATAAAAAAAAAATGTTGTCGTGCGTACAAAAAAATTATGACAATTTTAATGAGTGGAAAGATATGTAAGTGACGCCCCCTATATGTAAGAGCCATACTATGGCCAGATATGATTTTTGCATGTGAAACAACTCCCATTACCAAATAGTCTAAGATCCGGTATTAGAAATATCTACCCTCATCAGTTATTTGATTATGATAAAGATTATATGTTAGATAATTTGTTCATCGATAGATCGTGCATGGCCGGGTTGCCGAGCAAAATCACGGGCTTTCACTGTTGAATAATATTTACTTGGATTGATTTTTTTTTTATCAACTTCCCTCATTTGTTATTTATGAAAATCGATCATTAGTCGAAAGAAAATTGCACAAGGAATTGGAAAAATATAGGTTGCCTACTCTCCTTTGGGTACAACTATAAGGTTGCCAGGTACAAACAGGTGGACAGGCGTTGAAAATATACCCTCATCTGTTATTCGTTTGTTTATTTTTTTGTAGAAAGCTTATTTAATTCCCTATCGAACAGTATAAGGTTGCCTGATCAAAAGTGTGTCCCATCCATGGTTGCCTAATGTCAAAGTTTAATTTTTGATTACTTCAAATAACTCTTGAAATATTATTATTATTGTTATTTGGTTGAGATTTGGTATGTAAGGGTGATTGGACAAGCAAAATTCAAATCTTGCCTTGGTATGGTTCTTACTAGTAGAGAGGGTGCCACTTATACACCTTTTCACTCTTTCAAATAGTCATAACTTTTTGGTACACACCCGTATATTCTTTTTAATTTGAAAAAGTTTTTTCTCCGTCCTTTTTACACAAAGAAGGTACACTTTGTAGAAGTGGCTGGAAGTAACCTTTTCAAGATATTTACACTTAAAGTAAAGCATGCAATGTGGTCTTCAATGGCAAATTTTGAAAATAAACATGAGGGGCTTTGAAAACGGCGCGGCGTTATCATAATAATTTTGACAGTTTGATTCAATGTTCAATGTTTCTTGATAAAAAAAATATAATTTTATATTTGTTTTAACTTCTTTTATCATTTTTGTGTTATTTTTTTCATTTTTTGTTGTTTTCTTTCAAATAAGAAACATTGAATATTGAGTCACTTCTCAAATTACCATGACAACGGCGTTTTCAAAGCCACCTATTAGTACCTACGTATGGGGATCTCGAAAGCCGTAATAGATACAATAAATTCATTCAAATGAGGACAAAGTTGCGTATTTTGATGCTCAACAAAATGCCGTTTTTGAAAGCCAAGAAATTCCGACTACGTCTGAAATAATCCAAAAAACAAACAACATTTTTCAAAATCCTTTCCATTTTTTTTTACCATTCTCTTCTTCTCATGCATATCATGGAGTAACTGCAAAACCACTATTCCTTTTGATTTTAACTAATTGCCTTTGAGGTGTCAAAAATCAAATCCAAAAAATCCAGGACCGTATTTAAAAAAACAATGTTGATGATAAAGAGTGTTCAATGAAAAATACGATCAAGTCACCTATGGATTGCAATTGTTTCAAAAACCGTATGTCTTGGCTAACATCGCAATTATGACATGACATCCACTTTCTAACCGTCACAGATGCCATGATGCCAAACCATACAAACTAGCCACGACCTACGTTCATGACAGAAAAAAAAATCCAGAGGTGACTTGATCGTATTTTTTATTTAGCTGCTCATAGACGAAACGTTGGTTCAATTTAATAACGCTATCTTGTAAAGAGCAAAAATTGGCAATGAAAAAGTTCAATTTATTTAAAAAATCTTTTCAAATGAGGTCAGAAAAAAATGAAAACGATTTTGAAAAATTTCGGATAATTTCGGACGTAGTCGGAATTTCCTGACTTTCAAAACGGCATTTTCTTGAGCATCAAAATACGCAATGTTGTCCTTATTTGAATGAATTTGTATCTATTACGGTTTTCGAGATCCCCATACTTAGCCTCGAATTTGTAACACCCTGTATATTTCTAATACCGTATCTCGAACTGATAGGTGGCATTGAAAACGCCGTTGTTATGGTAATTTTGAGAAGTGACTCAATATTCAATGTTTCTTATTACAAAAAAATCAAGTAAAAATGGAAAAAATAAAAAAAAAATAAAATGATAAAAAAAGTTAGAAAAATATAAAATTAGATTGTTTTTTTTTATCAAGAAACATTGAATAATAGATCAAACTTTCAAAATTACCATGATAACGCCGTTTTCATGTTTATTTTCAAAATTTGCCATTGAAAACCACATTGCATGCTTTACTTTAAGTGTAAATATCTTGAAAAAGGTTACTCCCAGCCACTTCCACAAAGTTTACCTTTTTTGTGTAAAAAGGATAGAGAAAACACTTTTTCATTTTAAAAAGAATGTACGGGTGTGTACCAAAAAGTTATGACTATTTGAATGAATGGAAAGGTGTATAGGTGGCGTCCCCTACTAGTAAGAACCATACCAAGGCAAGATTTGAATTTTGCGTGTCCAACCACCCTTATATACCAAATCTCAACCAAAAAACTTCATTATTTCAAAAGTTATTTGAAGAAATCAAAAATTTAAATTCAACTTTGACATTAGGCAACCACGGATGGGACACACTTTTGATCAGGCAACCTTATACTGTTCGATAGGGAATTGAATAAGCTTTCTTAAAAAAAAAATCAATCGAATAACAGATGAGGGTATATTTTCAACGCCTGTCCACCTGTTTGTACCTGGCAACCTTCAAGTTGTACCCAAAGGAAAGTAGGCAACCTATATTCTTCCAATTCTTTGTGCAATTTTGTTTCGACCAATGATCGATTTTTATCAATAACAAATGAGGGCAGTTGATCAAAAAAAATCAATCCAAGTGAATATTATTCAACAGTGAAGGCCCGTGATTTCGCTAGGCAACCCATGCGCGATTTTTCGATGAACAAATTATCTAACATATAATCTTTATCATAATTAAATAACAGATGAGGGTAGATATTTCTAATACCGGATCTCGTACTAAAATTTCATCGAAATAACTTCATTAATTCAAAAGTTATTTGAGATACTTTTATCTCTTTCAATATCAATTTTCGGAATAGACAAGTTAGGGTCGATCGCAATATTTTTGTGTGAGGAACCTGCTGTTACCGTATGTTCCATTATTTCTGGTCCACCCTGTATAAGAAGGTATAGAAAAAACTGTTAAATTATTCCTTCTTCACTGTCAGGGGGGACAGTGAAAAAGACAGACACAAATATTTCTCTTTTTTCTTTAATATGCTCTAATGATTTTTTTTGATATCTGAATTGAAATTTAAGCGATTTTAGATTTTGAGGTTTTTGTTGGACTTTCATTTTTCAAAAAGATAGGTTATGATTTGAAAAACCTGGTGAAAAAAATCCCTATAAAACATGGTACACATTTTGAATTGGGAAAAACCTTGAACAGGTTTGACAAATTTGTAAAACAACCCGTCAAAATCCTAAAGATATTAAAAAAAAATCGCAAATCCTGCCAAGGTATGGACGTAAAGAACATTGGAGCATACAAGAAACATGTTAGACATTCTTAAAAACTTTAAAAAATCAAAAATCTCTGAGAAGAGGGGGACAGAGAAAAAAGAGTATTTTTACAGTTCTTTCTTCGCAATTTTGTCTCTAATATGATTTTTAAATTTATTTTCCTCCGAAATGGTGCGTCCTAGCATGCAAGGTTCGGAAAAAGACAGTTCAGGCATGAGTGACATTTTCGAGTTAACCTTTTTTTATGAGGAGTCTATTAGATGCAAATTATCAAGTCAATGGCGTAATGGAGTAATACAATTATTGTCAAAAAAATGTGCGTCACTGACTTTACTTCAATTTTTACACGTTTTAATTAGCTTCACTTGTATGTGACGGTGCTGAGGCTGAGCTGCAGGCTACCAGCGGGGTCACAGGTGGCGGATAGTGAATAGCCTTCAGATATGAAGGTTAGCTGCGAATATATCGAATAAGCAGTCCCCGACCAAGCAGCGGCGATACCGGAGGGTGTAGTGGCTATGCCTTAGGAAAGCATATCCTAGAAAATACTACAGAAACCCAAAGAAAGTATCGTGACATGGCGAATATTGCCGCCATTAAATAAGCATAGCCTCTGACGTAGGGCAGCAGCTATGTCGGTACTGGATGATGGCCATCGAAGAATGACTTCCCTAAGGGCACGACACCAGAGAACCACAGGCGATAGTCATAGGACTAAACCGACTGCGGCACTGCGAAGTCACCAACCCGCCTGGCTAGCGTGGTGACTCAGGGCCAACTCCTTTATGTTCACCATGACATGTCGAACCCAAAAACAAAACTACCCCAGGCAAGTAGAGCGCAACGCTCAGAATCTTGCACTGTTGGATGCAGACAGCAACAGACAGACAGAAATGGAAGAACATGGAAGAGGCCTACATTCAGGAGTGGATGGTGACAGGCTGAGGAAGAAGAAGAAGGAAGAGTATGTGACGGAATCTTTAACTCAATTTTTACCCATTTCAAATGCCCAGTGTTTGGCCCTGCCATATTTGTATATGTATCCAGAACGCAGATTTCAGTCTGTGACCAGTTTTTGTCAAGAAAAAGTTGTCATAGTAAAGTATTCGTGTTAATCAAATATAACACAGTTTTTATCCTGCTTACTAACTTACTGCGATCTTATCATTTTAAAATACACAAATAGAATAAAAATCAGAACAATAACCCGATCAAAAATTGGTCCTTCGAGCCGGATAAAAGTAAGGTAAGCCAGAATTATATGTCCAGCCACAAGACATAGTTGTCCAGCCATATTGGATTTTGGAAACTGCAAGCCCCTAACGTCGACCAGTTGGGCGCTTTGAATCCTGTGAGTGAATGTGCTGTCTGTGATCCGATCAGCTCATTCCACAACATAATTATTTGGAAAACTGGATGTTCAGAAGATACAGTGAGTGAGTTACTTATCTATTATTTCTATCCGTTTTCTTTGTTATCATTTCTATAATTTGTGTTGCCATTCATCTTGTTGCTTTAAGAACATAATGTCCGAGCAAGAAGTTAGAGAACTTATAAGAGCAAAAGGGGTGTTATCAAGTCTCAGTTAACACATTTTAAAAAATTTATCGAAAATGTAACGGAAGACAACCTTGTTCAGTTATCTGAACGATTGCAAAAGTGTGAGGAACTTTGGGGGAAATTTGATTCGTTACAGACAAAACTTGAAGTCATTGATGAACAGTATTGCGACGAGAGATTTGTTTTTGAAGAAACTTATTATGATGTGATTGCGAGGGCAAAAAAGACAATTAATAATCATGATTCGCATTCTGTAGCCCCAACTTCATCTTTGGGTTCGGTGCAACCAGGTGTGCAACAGAATACCAGTTCTGTCATCGATGCCTAACTCTCCTGAGGTATTGGATAAATTGAGGAAAATCAGTCAAAATAGAACTCATTTTATCGCTGATTCTAAAGTAACTAAGACCCTAGGTCTTGTTTGGGATTGAACTGAAGACAATTTGCTATTTCTAGTTAGACTGGTCGAACAGCGAAAAGTAACAAAGAGAATTATGTAGTCAACGATAGCTCGGATTTTCGATCCATTGGGTTTAATAGGACCATGTGCAATCAAAGCAAAGATAATGTTTCAAAGATTGTGACAAGAAGGCTTAACTTGTGATGCAACAGTACCTTTAAATCTTTATGGTGCCTGGAAGTTATTTTGCAACAAGTTACAAGACTTGAATATGATAAATATACCCAGACAAGCTTTTTGTGCTGTTAGAGTTCAGTTACATGGATTCAGTGACTCATCTGAATTAGCATATGCAGCATGTTATTTATGTCAGATCAATGGATGCTCAAGGAAAATATATTTCTAGATTATTGACGTCGAAGTCGCGAGAAGAAGACTACTTTGCCCAAACTCGAACTATCAGGAGCACTACTTCTTGTTAGGTTATCCAATAAAGTTTCGAAAGCTTTGAACATTACTCAAGGAGATATTTATTATTATACTGACTCAACGATTGTCTTAGGATGGATTGGCACCCAGATCCATGTATTAAAAACTTTTGTTGCTAACAGGGTTGCTGAAATACAACAACATACGTGTATGGAACAATGGAGTCACGTTAGCGGCAAGAAAAACCCGGCAGATATCTTGACTCGGGGTTTGAATCCTGACGAATTATCAAGATCATCTATGTGGTGGGCAGGACCACCATGGTTGGTTGATAAAGAAGACTACTGGACTGAAATTCAATATACAGTAGCTACAGAATTACCAGAAATGAAGTCAACAGAAATTCAAGTACTACGATCTATATCGACTACAGAGAATCACAGTATATTTGATCAGATTTGGTAAAAATTCAAGACTGTATCAATAAATGAACGTGAATTTGGCTTATTGACAGTTAATGAATTGGAGTGCGCTCTGAAAAGTCTTGTCAAAATAGCACAACTTCATGAATATCCCTTAGAGATGCATTCATTAGCTGAAGAAAAGTATATTGACTTTAAAAGCAAGTTTCTTCCTTTAAACCCATTTCTAGATCAGGAAGGGATGTTACGGGTAGGTGGAAGACTCAAAAATGCAAATCTACCGTTTGATGTCAAGCATCAAATCATTTTACCAAAGAATCATGAATTAACTCGACTCATATTTGAAGCTGAACATCGGAAGAATTCACATGCTGGACCTCAGACTTTGTTAGCTATACTTCGTCAAAGGTTTTGGATAATTTCTGGAAAGAATCTTATCAGAAGTATTTTGAGTAAATGTGTAGTTTGTTTCAAGGTTCGTCCAATCCCTTATCAGCATATAATGGGAGACTTACCAAAATCCCGAATAACTCCATCTCGACCTTTTAGTGTTTGTGGTGTTGATTATGCGGGACCTTTCGATATTAGAATCAACAAAATTAGGAATGCCAAAATGATCAAAGTCTACATCATTGTTTTCGTTTGCTTCGCTACAAAGGCGATACATATTGAAGTTGTTTCTGATTTAAGTACTGATGCATTTCTGAATTGTTTGAAAATGTTTATTTCCCGTCGCGGCAAGCCTGCTCATATTTACTCCGATAACGGAACAAATTTTCAAGGTGCAAGACATTCAATGTGTAATTTTTTCAAATTATTGAATGATATCAAGCATCAGAATAAAATTCATGAAACATTATCTGAAGATTCAATTGTTTGGCATATGATTCCCCCAAGATCTCCCCACTTTGGCGAGAGTTCAGTAAAATCTGTCAAGGGACATTTGAAAAGGGGAATTGGTAACACCATTTTGACTCTTGAAGAATTTTTAACTTTGGCAACGCAAGTAGAATCTATTCTTAATTCTCGTCCTTTGACACCTATATCTCAAAATCCAGTCGACTTTACTTTTCTCACACCCTCTCATTTTATCATCGGAGACTCACTCACTGTAATACCACAAGCAGACCTTTCTGATTGCACATCAAATCGATTGACGAGATATCAACATTTAACTCAAATGATGCAGCATATTTGGAATACCTTTCCAATCTCCCGCAACGCAGCAAATGGTTTACCAAGGATCAAGTTCCAGTGTGTGTTGGCGATGTCGTCCTTCTTAAAGAAGAAAACATGCCTCTGAAGTGGTCAATGGGACGAGTACAAGAACTATTCAGTGGTACCGATGGTGTCACTCGTGTAGTGGGTGTTAAGACTGAGAATGGTTCGGTTAAAAGGTCAATTAGGAAATTGTGCCCTTTGCCCTTTAACCAGAATTAATGAACTATTTCTTTTTTTTAAATTTGTTATTTCAAGGTGTTAATAAAATATAACACAGTTTTTATCCTGCTTACCAACTTACTGCGATCTTATCATTTTAAAATACAGTCCACAAATAGAATAAAAATCGCACATCTTATCAAGAACCGATCACAATACAATGACCTCAATAAAAAAATAACCAAGTAAACAATAATTTTCAATTGAAGAAAATTCTGTTTTGTTGAATTGAACGTTTGGCTTGTTTGACAGGTGGTGAAAGATTTGTTGACGGAAGGGGCGTTAATTCTTAATCCGTCCGTCTAATATGCAACGTTGCCAAGGTATTTTCTTGTCAAGAGGCTGAAAAGATTATAGTGAGAAAAAACTAAAAAACACGCTTTCGAACTAGAAAGTAAAAAAATATTTTTAATTCAAGAATTGAAAAAAACAACAAAAATGAAATTATTACCAACATACAGCATGGACCGGGTGAAGTTCTCTGGTGCTATTCATTGATATGGCACTATAGGCATAAAAATAATTTAATACCAGATAAGAAGGTGAACAGCAGTCAAATGCAAACTCTATTTTGTATGGCGGTTAACAAGAATACAATAAGTTACCTGATCGAATAAAAAGCTGTGATACCTACTGTGAACAATTTTAAAAAACGGTTTAGGGAACATGTACTTTCAACTGTTGTGCTCTTATAGTCCCTTACACTATTTTATATGCCAACGTATTTTATTACTCTTTGGTGTTTTTCCCATGCACATTTTGAATTTTTAACTTTTATATTATATTGATTCTATTGTACTTACTATTGATAATAATCATTGATGCACTGTTAATCGTGAAGCTTTTTTATGCTTAATGAAGATTATTATTATTATTGAAATGCCAGATATTTCTTGCGGACATGTACTCGATACTCCTGTGCGGAAAGTCAATGGTTTACACATTTGTCAGCAAAGATACCTGGTTTGTTCAAGATAGAATTGGAGGGCAAGTGAGTTTCCCGAATCCTTTGATTTGATTTGAATTATGATCTAAACCACATGCATACCTTTTTATTCCAAGTTAAAAGCTATATGAAGTTTTAAAAATTGATATCGGATGTCATGAGAATGAAGGAAGCAGGATTCTAATACACTTTGATTCCTATTTTTTTAGAAAGGAATCCACAATCAATTTTATCAGTATTATTTTGATTCCCGTTTGCATATTTACAATGCCTCCCATGTGACAGCGATTGCTCGTCTCTACTAGTAAGAAATTGTAGTTGACAAACTACATTCCAATCCCTCATCGATCACGACGATCGTCGTACTAATGATCGTCACCATCAGAATCTCTTGAACTTCACAATAAGAATCCATTTTATACTAAATACAAACTAACCCAACCTAACTCAAACTCACAACTAATTTTGTAAATTATTTTCCAAACTTCTGGAAGACTCGCTGCTTGACTTTGGTAATATTGTTAACTCTAGTTCGTTAACTACTCGAGTGTCTCCAATTCAATTTAAAAATTACAACATAGTTTCATGCATTATTTTCATAAAATACCATTTCGAAGTCACATTACCCCCTATCTGAATGAAAACAGAATTTTAAACATTATTGATAGAAGAAGATTGCATATTTATACCTTCGTAAACAGAATCTTGGTCACAGGTCCGCCTCCATACTTGAAAAAATGTTTCAAATCTTTCGCAAACCCTCATAATCCAGAAACTTGAAAATCTTAGTGTTCCACCTGCTCACGGAACAAGCAATTTCATTCTCATATTCTGCAGTCCATATGTGGAATGAACTGCCAGCACAGATAACGGAGGTCTCACCAAAAAAGTTCCCTGTTTTGGTAAAAAAATATCTTCTGGACGAGCAAAACAACCATCGACGTAGAATTCCAAGTGTTCTCTGAACCCCCTAACTGCTGGTCCGTCGATGGCGTGTTCCCTCCCCCGTCATCTCGACTTTTTGCACGATATACAGTGACCGGCTAAAATATGGGACAAATTCATTTTAAAATCAGGGTTTTGATTTTTTGGAAAACGCTAAGACGCCGATTTTTTTTTGCGGATGCGTTTATTTAACTGAGAAATTCATTTATACACAGGGAACCAAAAATAAGTTACGACCATCAACTTCTTTGTTTCAAATGAAAACATTTATATATTTTTGTTTGCTTCTATCAAGCAGCTCAAGCTGCTGGGATCACCTGAATGTAGCCATTAATCGGACTTTTTCAATCGTGAATTGCGTATCATAATGACGCCGTTGTCCACTGTAAACTCTTAGCTCTTGGCTATACTGACATAACCTCAAACTTGGCAAACTTCGTCTCGTTTACTATGTTTCCTGTTTTCTGGGCAATCAGACAATTCGGAGACCACAATTATTAACATAATGTCGATCAACCAGAGTACCCTTAACACGCCCGGAACATCCCAAAACAACTCAGCTCTGACTCCAACAGGGGGCTCGAGCAATTTGAAGCTAAATTGTGAAGCCAAAAATGAAGTTCACTTTGGTCGGAAACACTAGCGCAGTGATCTCCGTGAAGTTCAGCCCCAATGGCGAGTGGTTGACGAGATGATAGTTCGCCAAGCTCCATCGTTGCCAAATCATGCGTTATTGTTGACAGTATAGAAAAAACATATGGAGACTACAGTAAAAACCAACAGGGTACCTACCTGGCCGTGATTGGTCGACATAGATGGCAACATGCTGATCGCCGAAGTAACAATATTATTGAATTTGTGCTGAATTAGACATGAGTTCAGGTTAGTTTGGGCTAGTATTGGTTTGGTAAACAAATGGATGTCGCGTGAGCGACATCCTTATTGTTTGATAGTAGACAGACATGACAGGTACCCTGTTGCGTTTTACTGTGGTTGACAGTGTCACTTCCAGCTTCGAGCTGTTATTGACGCGGGGTATTTAAAAATCTAGATGACGCTTCAGTTAATCCTGTTTTATTTTTCTATATTTTAAGCGCGATATTCAAAAACGTGTCATGTTCCAGCTTATTGTGTTTTATGTTTTTCAAGCCAAATAAAAAGTCAAGAAGTCTATAGGATGACGTTTATGCCAGGGATATCAAACTACAGAACGTATCCCATTTTTTCCAACAATACAATGTGAGCAGTAGGTACAATATATGAACATTCACCTCATTAAGAACCTTTGTTTTGTATATCATAATAATATAATGGTTCTTTAGTTGTTAGGATAAAAAATCTCGAAAGTTGTTAAATCGAGTATGTTTTAAGAATAAGAAATGCGTTATAATTTGAATGAGTTGAGAGATGTGTGAGTGGCGCCCCCTACATGTATGACCCATACCAAGACCAGATATGAATTTTGCATGTCATATACGAAATTTCATCAAAATAACATGATAATTTCAAAATTTATTTGAAAAAATCAAAAATAAAAATTCCACTTTGGCAAGCTGTACCAATTTCTGTTAATATCTTCGAACATCACCAACTTTCGAATTTGACAAGTTGAGGTTTATCGCAATATTTTTGTGTGAGGAATCTACTGTTACCGTATGACCCATTACTTCTGGTCCACCCTGTAGAGGTTACTCAACCCAATTTCAAGGCAATAAATCGTTTGTCAATAATCTTTTCAATCCCTATACATTATTATTATATTCTATACTATGCATGCATTAGTTTCAAGTTCAGAAATTATAGATTTGAGAGATAAGCACAAATATCAAATGCTTAGAAGCAGCCGTTATTGAGTATATGTATTGTATATTTATTATATTCAAATATGAACATGTTAATATAACTACAACACATTTATTATTTTTAAAACATACTCGATTTTACAACTTTCAAAATTTTCTATCCTTACAACTTAAAATCTATTATATTATTATAATATACAAAACAAAGGTTCTTAATAAGGTGAATGTTCATATATTATACCTATTGCTTACATCGTATTGTTGGAAAAAATGGGATACGTTCTGTAATTTGATATCCCTAGCATGAACGCTACCCTTTAGACCTCTTGACTTTTTATCCGGCTCGAAAAACATAAAACACAATAAGCTGGAGCATGACACGTTTTTGAATATCGCGCTTAAAATATAGAAAAATAAAACAGGATTAACTGAAGCGTCATCTAGATTTTTAAATACCGCGCTGGAATAACAGCTGGAAGTGACACTCTCAACAATAATGCATGATTTGGCAACGATGGAGCTTGGCGAACTATCATCTCGTGACAAACGCTTGTCGTCAACGGCGACTTGAGCGCCGCGAGGTGAATGGACTGATCCCTAACATAATATCGCCATTGCTCATTCACGAAAAATCTCTATAGGGAATTCTTTATGCGAGGCAGCGATTGCTCCCATAATCTATGATTGCTCCATAACTCGAGAATCGGGCCCCAGCTGTCGAGTCACAAATTCCCCTGGCGCTCAATTCTCCAAATAATCTATATACGAATATTACGAATATGCATTTGATTTTCTACGCACCGTTCGTATACGGATTTAATTGGAGAATTGAGCACCAGGCTCGGACATAGATAATATATCTATGGGCTCGGACGACATCCGTGTTCGTTTGTTCGTTATCGAAGAGATACGCCATGATTGCTTTTGTTGTTTGGATAATAAGTTTATTTTGCTTTGAACGTCTTTCAAGTGACAGAAGTGTTTGTGTGTGACTCACTGCGTTGGTCAATCAAAAACAAGAATTATTACACTATAAGTAAAGTAGGACTGTCCTAGTCCTATACCAAGCTTGTCATTCCAACATCATTTTCTTGCAGTGCGCAAAATCCTGTATGCCCGGATTTGCTTGAGTTTATTTACACATTCAGCTCGTAATTTAGCCTTTTCGGAAACCGTTTATTGTTCACAATACTGCTAAAATACAAACATCTTTTTGCTAGAAAACGAAAAGGCAAACGGCAAAAACGCATAGAGCTTTTTTTGTAGAACTTATCGAATTCTATTAGAGGACATCATATGTGATCTTCAGAAATCAAGGGTTTTCCAAATCTCACCAAAAATTCCAAAAATCTTACTTCTCAAAAACTGTTCAAAAAAGAAAGCCCACAAAAGTTCATTACTTTAAACCAAAAATGTTTGACAATACCGGGTGGTATGGTTAAAGAGAATTGAATGTTTTTAATCTAGTACTATCTTTGTTAGTTGTTCATAAAAGTAAATAAGACTATTTGAAGAAATTTGAGTAGAAGCATTCACTTGTTCTTTATTTACGCCACCCAGTAACGGTTTTCGATGAAGAGAACTGTTTTCCAATAAAATGCAGAAAACTTGGGTTTTTGGAGATTCAAACACAATTTATAAACACTTAAATTTATTATAAAGTCCTTTAAAGCAGTTCAACATGAACACACTTAACACAAAGCAAATAAAAATTGATCAAGTGCTCAATCCTCCAAATAATCCGTATACGAACAAGCATTTGATTTCCTACACCATTCGTCTACGGATTTAATTGGAGAATTGAGCACCAGGCAAAGTTGAAAACAGTTTTGAGCCTGAAAAAATGTAATAAAATCGTCTTACTAAGAAGTATAACATAAACTTTGGAACAATTCTCGAATCTGTTGAGATTCTTCGTTTTAATCGGAAATAAATATAAAAAGCCTATGGCTGCGAGTATCCGGGATCACTGGGCCCCCTCGAATCCAAAACCATTTGGATATCCCTCGGGAACAGAGTAACCCGTTTAGCATTTTTAGCACTCCGGTTAGCGCCAGCTAACAGTTCTGTCAAGTAAATCTCCGAAGCCGTCTGTAGAGCCTGATCGGAAACATATTAGCTTCAGCTACAGAGCTGGATTTTGTATTTACCTCCAAAGCCAAGCTTTGAATCCGGAAATCGTCGCGGAACATCATAAATATTTCCCGCACTACACGGGAAAACGGCGCACGAGCGATCAATGAATGTGTCGAGCTTTGGTAATATTTAAATTCAGTCATCATTTTCCGGCTGCATGTTGTGGTCGAGTTGTTTACTTTGTAGATTATTGATTTAGTTTTTGATCTGTTGTGTTTCGGGCTTGGAATTTTGGATCGCATGGTGATGACTGAAAATGGGACAAAGTTGAAAATAACAAAGAAAATCGGTTTTTACTAAATATTTTCAAGCCGTTCATACAAAAATCATCAAATTTAGGCTGTTAAAGCTGATTCAGAATTTGAGCTCAAAATTTCGAAATTTACAAACTGAAGCGGGTCAAGGGTAAAAACGATCCCATCACATTGACTTTTTTAGATAAAACTCAAAAATACGCTACCATTTCAGTTAACGCCATCTAGCGGCGACGGCGAAGGTCAAAAATTCCAAACCAAAGAATTATTTTGAAGTGCAGATCATGCTCTTTCATATGAGCCCAAGCTCGTTTAAATCGGTCAAGCGAAACTGGAGGAATCTCCGTTTGTTTAAAAAAACAGTTGAACTTCCCCCACCTCTTTATTTTGATAGATAGAAAAAAACGTTTTAGACAAAAAGAGTGGGCAAATAGTCAGTGAATATGAAAATGATGTCATCGATATATTTTCGAGCAAAATTCTAAAGAAATCCTATTTTTCTACATGGTGTTGACAGTTACGCCCCCTAGCGACCATTTCGGAAACTTGAAAATATTTTCCAGGTTTTTGTCTTGGCCGTTTTAGTTATAATTTTTTTTGCCGCAAGCCTCTACGATGAATGGTTAACGCTATTTTTTTCAGTGACAGGGTGCTAGTTTTTGTAAACTGTTCATCATCATCATCATCAAAAAATCTGTGGAGTAATGTACCCAAGAGAAAACGCTAGAAATATATTTCAAGTTTCTAGGATCGCTGCTAGGAGGCGTAACCTTACTGCGAAAGCCGAAAATCGACATCATTTCCAAATTTTTTCCATTGTCAAAACTGTTTTTGAGATTTTTTCGAAATTTTAAAAATGAAAAATCACTAAATAGATGCATGTATCGTGTTTTTTGGAACATTCTCCACCACTTTCATGAAGATCATAAAGATCATTTTTCTCTATCTCTTGAAATAGAAGAGTTAAGGAGACTTCATCAGGAATTCCTCGATAAATACTTTTGAAACTGCCCCTGTCTGTTCACCTTTTTCACATATTCAAATTATGAAAAAGATGAACTTCAGATTTGTTTTGATTCGCGAAAGATAAGGTGTCCTTGAGTTGCCAACTATTTGTCTTTTTTTTTTCTACGAGGAGCGGTCAAGTGGAATAAAGTGCGTCATAAGTCACAAATAATACGATGGACCAGTAAACATCGTATTTCAAAAATAATTTAAAAAAATGAAATTGACACTAAAAAAAACTTGAAAAACTTGAAAAAAAGCAAATGCTAAAAATGCCCACCGCACCGTCGAGTCGTTGGCATATGCACTCCTATTTTTTTGACACATTCAAGTTTACAGGGACTGTTTCAAAAAAGTATTTCTCGAGAGAATCCAGAAGTCATAACTCTGAAAGTGTTGGGAAATTGTCCAAATAACACAATAAAGGCATCTATCTAGTAAGTTTGCATTTGAAAATCTCTAAAAAACGCCAAAAACAGTATTGACATTCATAATTTGTGTGTTCGGCTAAAACGAAATATTGATCCCAAGCACATGCCAAAGAAAGACCAGAATTTCCTCTTTGAAACGAGCCAAAGAACATTCAAATCGGTTGAGGGATTCCGAAGTTCTAGGCAATTTAGTAACTTCAAGTTTGTCGGTATGAACCTGTCTTATTTGACAATTTAGAGAGAAGTGTCAGGAAGAAATTTTGTAGAGAATATCGTCCCAAATCTGTTTTCACCATGTATTCACATAACCGTTACGCCCCCTTGCGCCGATGCTAGAAACTTGAAATATATTTCCAGCATTTTCTCTTGGGCACATGCACATTACTATACAGATTTTTTTCCTGGGTATCTATGATGATTGATGAATAGTTTACGAGAACTGGCATCCTGTACGCCGAAATTTCTGGGTTTAGACTGAAAGGTGGTTACTTATGTCTCGAGTCGGTGAAATGTTTTGAATAAAATCGATTCAAAAAATAAAGAAGATATTGAGGAAGATACCTTGAAAGCGAGGAAAATAAAAAAAAATTGAATTTCTCCAAAATATGAAATTTTGGATGGATAGCGCTCTGTCCGTATGTTTCCTGAAATTCTATCCAATGTCTCGTTTTAAAGGAAATAAAAAAAAAGTATCAAAATAACTTGAAAAAAAGAAATATAAAAAATCCAAGTTTGTCAAAAATGAAAAACGCCTATTTGATTCAGCTCCATTTCTACCCAATGGCTTGTTTTCGAATTTTCAAAAAGCGACAATTTCAACATAAATGTTTTGGAAAAAAATCGACGGTGATCTGACCATTCCAGCTACTCGACCTGGTAACTGACATTTTTTTGAAAAGTGAGATTTTACAGCAGTTAGCTTTATAAACTGAATTTTAAAGCTAACTGCAGTGAAATCTAACTTTTCGAAAAAATGACAGTTAGCAGGTATTGTCAGATCACCGTCGAGAATGGAGAATGAAGAAAACTGAAATTTCTCAAAAACTATGAGACCCAGAACAAAAATGGATAAAACCTTTTGAATAAATCTGCTTTAACTGTGTTCAATCACCACTTTTCAAATTATGTATTCTCAAAAACCAACAATTTCGAAAATACCAAAGTTGAGAAAAAAAAACAAAAACCAAGCTTTCCAAAAACTATGAAATTTACAGTAAAAATAGTACAGCTATTTTGATGGATTTTTTCCAAATCTATCCAATAACTTCTTTGCAGATTTTCAAAAATTGACAATATATTCGGAATAGGTATGTTGATGAAAAGAGGTTCAACATGAAAAAGATGAGGTTTTCAAATATGTAGATACCTAGGTATATCAATATAAAACATCAATAATAACGTAGAGGTAGCTTTAACGTGAGTTCAATTATCTTCAGAATATCATCGATTTATCAAAGATAACTTATTTGTGAATGTATTTGGACTTATATTAAACCCACCTCTTCAATCTACATAGGTAAATACATATTATAATAAAATGCAACTTTAGGTACCTACCCTGGAAAAAAACTTGATAAATGAGATATCATACAATATTGCTTTTAGAACTTGTTTTAGAAGCACAAATCAAAAATCTCACACTGACCCAATGATAAGCTCTGAACGAAGACCCCCGAATCAACATCAACCGAAATCAAACAATATTGAGCCCTGTACTATGAAGTACTTAGTCCTCAACATCATCATAATATATGGTTCAATCGAGGGGCGTCTCACTATCAAAAAAAATTTACACCTATTCCCGATATTCTCGAATTCCTGAGACATTCCCGAATTCCCCATAAATATTTCCTTATTCCCGTGATATTTCCCAATTCCCCATAAACATTTCCGTATTTTTCAACACAGCTTTCTTGCTGGTTTTATCAAGAAAATATAAAGCTTTGAACTATAGCATGTTTACAGGGAATCTTATGAAAAATATATACAGTGTGACCCATTTGTTTTTGGGTCACCCCAAAAAAAGTTAATTAATTGACCGATTTGGCTCGAGTTTTTTTTTAAATTGTAGAGCTTGACAAACAAGATAGAGTTTAAACTCACTAAATTGACATCGCTCATACAAAATACAAGGCCTTTTTTGCCAGTTCTCAGGAGCAAAATTTTGACAAACCACATTAGCGATTTTTTTAATAAAAATCTATGCACGTCACTGGATTCAGCATCATGCAAAACGAGCCTTTACCAAATTTCACCGTGAAAAAAATTATTCATTTTTCAATTTTTTTTTATCGTTGCCTGTGGTGAAATCACTTTATAGTAAATATCGATTATAATTTTCAATATTCGCAAAAGAAATGATAGGTGTATTGAAGAAAATGGTGAATTGGTGGAAATTGCCAGAATTTAGTTGTTTTTTCATGACCAACTTTGAAGTTTTGAAAAGAAATGAATAATTTATTTTTATCTACGAAATAGTTAGAAACTATTTGATACTTTCTGGTAAAAATTGCCATAGGCCAAAGTCGCTAATGTGGTTCGTCGAAATTTTGCTCTTAAGAACTGGCAAAGTAGGCCTAGGATTTTGTATCAGCGAGGTCATTCATTCAGTTTGATTCATAAATCCATCTTTATTCGGCACGTTATTCTCATGAGAAAACCTGCACAACTAAACAAAACTGATTAACTGAACCAAAATCGAAATAACATCCAATTATGATACATTTAATGAAATTAAATTAAATTCTCAAATGTCATGGAAAATAGAAAAATCATTAATCAATTTCTGCAAGTGTTCAAAAATGTTGCCATTTTAACAAAATATTGAAAATAACAATAATAGGTGAATGATAATTGAAAATATTGAGGTTGCTAGGGCAACTCATTACTCTACATTCTCATCTAGTCACTTCAAGGGCGTCAAAAGATAACTAAAAAAAAAAAATTATTCGAATTGTTGGGCTTAGGGTCGAAAAAGATTTTGTACCACATTTCAATAACTATCAATACAAACAAGGTTGTCAAAATAACATTACAAATTAAATTGAGAAAACTGCCAAAAATCATGTTTTTTGAATGGGAACCTCGGGGAACCCCCAAATTTTATTATTTTATGTTATCAAGCATTGAAAATAAAGATTTTGTCCATATTTTTTTTGCGATGTACAGGGTGTTCAACTAAGAGAGGTCGCCGGCCAAACCTCCGTAAGTATTCATCCCTCATTTTTGGAAAGAAAAAATTATTATAAAAGTTGCCAAGAGAAATTGCTGGAAATTATTTCCAAATCCGTGCGATGTCCGCTAGGAGGCGTAATACAATAGTGAAATAGAAAATATAGGTTTTATCAAGAATATTGAACGGTGACCTACCAGATAAATAATTTTATATTAAAGAAGGAGAAATTATGAACATTTTTCATATTAAACTTTTTTCTGTAATCTGTCAAATAAAGGGTGGAACAAGGGTCGAAGGTTAATTTTTAAAATTGTTGATAACTTTTGATTGGCTTAACCGATTCCAATAAGCTTAGCGTCGTTTTAAAGGTTTATTGTTATGCTTTTTTATGGTGTAATATCACTTTACAAATAATTTTATTGCTGAACGGTAGAGGGCGCTTTCTGTTAAAATGAATTATTTCATCGATTTTTTCAAAAATATTAAATACGAAAGTGTTCTTCTTTTACGTTAGTTTGAAAGAGCGTAGAACACATGAAAAATTGCGCAAACGGCAAGTTAATAACTTACTTTGAACCAAAATTAGCAATGAAAACGTAATAAGAGTATGTTGCCGAATCGGAATCAAATTAAAAATCGGACGTTTTGTCTTTGAGCGGCCATAATCCTGGCCATGATCAAGTTAATTTTTTTAAATACGGACCTGATTTTTTTATTTTATATTTAGTTATCTTTTGATGTCCTTGATGCATTGAGGTATCGCAACTGTCGAAAAAAATACTCAGAAAATAAGTTAGACTACCCTTTTCTCCCTTACACATAGTTTGGTTCATAGATCCATCTTTATTCGACACGTTATTCTCATGAGAAAACTTGCACAACTAAACAGAACTAATTAACTGAACCAAAATCGAAATAACATCCAATAACGATACATTGAACTGAATTAAATTAAATCCAAATATGACATGGAAAAAAAATATATAAAAAAAACTGAATCAATTTCTGCAAGTGTTAAAAAATATTGCCATTTTACCAAAATATTGAAAATAGCAATAATAGGTGAATAATAATTGAAAATGTTGGTTGCTGAGGCAACGCATTACTCTACCTACACCCTAATCCTCGCCCCCATCTGATCACCTCAACGTCAAAAGATAACTAAAAATAAAATTAGATATCCAGGTCCGTATTTAAAAAAATAAAGTTCATGATGGCAGCTCGAAGACGAAACGTCAGATTTTCAATTTGATACCGCCATCTTGAAGAGGAGAAAAAGTGACAATGACAAAGTGTGATTTATTTTAAAATGTCTTTTCAAACAAACGCATCAGGAAATAGTGAAAACGTTTTTGCGAAATTTCGGTTTTTTTCCAATATCTTCGGAAGTAGTCGGAATTTTTCAGATTTCAAAACGGCATAAAAATGCAAATCCATTTAACCGACCCGAATCTGTGGCACCCTGTCTACAGAGTTTTTCTGAACTTCTGGGCGTGATCCAACTTTCATATTTCAAATGACAACCCAATTTTTTCATTTGATTTTTGCATTCTCCTAAAGATTCCAAACATTCTTCATATAGCATACTCTATGCCCAAATTCAATCAGTAAGAAGATATTAACGTCAGAAATTTGCCATTTTTTCGAGCATGTTAGCCACGGTTTGATCCCGAGTATTCCCGAGCTGGTATCGATATTCGATATAGTAACCAGGCACTTACCAAACTTGGTAACAACAAATCTTAACCTGGCTTACGCCAAAATCCGCCTATTCTAGACACTTTTCTTAACATAAACACTAAGAAAACGTTTTGCGGAAATGTCATTTTTATTTTTGATAACATATTATAAACTTCAGAATAACTGAAATTAGTTACACGAATACTCGTCGTTCTCATTTTAATGCACTCCACTCCAATCGACTTTTACAAAGTATACCTTTTTCACGTAAAAATGATGGAATCATCAATTTTTCAATTTAAAAAAATGTTCGAGTGCGTACAAAAAAGTTATAACTATTTAGATGAGTGGAAAGATGTGTAAGTGGTGCCATCTGCACGTAAGACCCATACCAAGGCCAGATATGAATTTTGCATGTTAAACAACCTCCATATACGAAATTTCATCAAAATAACTTGATTATTGCAAAACTTGTTTGAAAAAATCAAAAATTTAAATTCAACTTTGGCACCCTGTATCTCTCTCAATATCAACTTTCGGAATGGACAAGTTCAGGTCGATCGCAATATTTTTGAGTGAGGAATCTATTCCTGTACCACTAGGTACTGAGTACCTACCTGGTACTCGGCTCTGTACAATATTTTATTACTATAAATAAAAATGGCTCATTTCCGCAAAAAGTTTTTTGCGTACCTATTCATATAGAAAAATTTCTAGAATGTGAACAGAAACGTGTTTTGATTTGATTGCTTTCAGCTATTCTAGAGTCGGAAACATGAACCAGATGCATTTCCGAAGAAAATTGTTCGTGACTTTCTGTTTGGAAATGATCAATAAACAAGTATTTCTTACATAACTGATTTCAGTTAAACGAAAATTGAGCCCGAAGTATTGCCGGTATTCCCGAATATTCCTGAGATATTGCCAGTATTCCCGAAAATTCCCGAATTATTGCCGGTATTCCCGTGATTATGAACACCTATTCCTCTGAGGTGAGACGCCCCTCGGGTTCAATACCTATTACTCAAAAGAACAAAAGATAAGCTAGTTTACTTTTTCACTTGAAATAAACAATTCTTCCCAAATCAGAGCAAAATACACCCCACAAAACAATGAAACCATGCAATAAATGTCGAAATAATAATACCCAACAATCAAGATGTTTAACAATCAAAGTGTCACACTTACCTGCCTTTTTTCACAAAGTTTCAAGCTTTTTAGCTTGAAAAACTTAAAATAAAGCCGGCAAAGATATAAGATAACCTTAAAATGCTGTTGACTTGACTCGCGGCTGGATGCTGGATGTAGCTTCCGGCAATCGTCATCGATTTTTAAAATCAAGGCTCCCATGCACTAACCACAGTGTTGCCGTATCTCTGTCTGTAAAAGTTGGGTTGCTCGGATTGTTGGGAAAGTGGAGAGCAGGCTGATTGTTTATGTTTATGATGGGGTTATTTTGATGTTTCAAATGTGTGTCTTGCATCTTGCACTTTCATCTCATCAGAATATTCATGAATACATTCAAATACCTAGCTTCCTTTCGCGATACCATTCCGTTTTGATCATAGGTCTATAATGGATAGTACAGTGTGAAAAAACATTTTCAACCAATGAAAACCTGAACTGACATTGCAAAAATCATTTAAAGACGAAAATACTAAAGCATCACCAGGCGAGTATTGTGCCGTGAC
>OY293303.1:7395779-7470758 GCA_958502075.1 Orchestes rusci
GTGAGACAAATTCCCTGGCGCCGGTAAGGACAAAAATAGACCGACGAAAAATAAACCAGACAAAAAAAATAAAATTTCCAACTAATTAACAGTTGTATCTACTCTGTTATGCCTTCTGGCTTTTCAAAATAATCACCAATTTTACTTTATGGCCGGCACACTAGTTGGTGTAATATTGTCTACAGGGTGTTCCAGTGATCATGTTACAAACTTCTAGGGTAGATAAAACACACGAAAATAAGAAAAAAGTTTATATGAACATGGGTCCGGAAACGCTTCCTCAGGGAGGGTTTCCGTACCCATGTTCATGTCAACTTTTTTTTTATTTTCGTGTGTTTCATCTACCCTAGAAGTTTGTAACATGATCACCGAAACACCCTATTAAATTTTATGCTTTATAATCTATGGTGTAATTTTGATTTTTATTCCCTCACCTTCCATTGTACATATTCGTCACTCTATTATGGCAAACATTTCTGTACACACGTAGTGATCACTTCGCGGTATTCAATAATATCTATTTGGTGGATTTTTAACTGAATAAATACGCATTTTGTTTCGATTGACAAAGTTGAATAGTGAAGGTATTTCATATTTATGAAAACTCGCGTCTTTCACTTATAGATTTATTTGTCAGTCATTTTTGGCGCTAAACCTGACGTGTGAGGTTAAATTATTAGTGGAGAGGATGATAGGAAAAATCACTTGAAGAAAAAAGCAGCCCTACCTCTGGGGTGGTGTGGAAACCACTTAACACTTCCTCATAAATATTTTATTTATGTAGGCCTTGTAGAAAAAAAACTCCTCTTTAATTTAATTCCTTATATATTTTTATTTCATACTGTACTGTAGAGTATCACTTACCGGACTTCAAGCCTCTAGAATGACGATATTTTATAAATTACTCGATCTTTAAAATTTAACCGACGATACATCGGTCAATTTCGGAAACTTAACCGTCAAAGGTAATTGAGTTTGATGATAAAGAATAGATAAATAGCAAAATCAACGCCTAGCAAGATATACACACGAAGCAAGTCATTGGACGTTGGGTGGCCGCCACGTTCACATGATTGTGATACGTGTGATTTTATTTCTGGGCTCATTTTCTTCGTTCATTCTGGGATGTATAAAAAAAAAAAAAAGGGGTTGCTCGTCCAATATGACGCTCAAGTTTTTCAAGTTAAACGGTCCATTAGATCTGCAGCCTCATAATTTTTAGTGTTTTTATATGACATGAAAATCATAGTTACCAGTAAATGTTGTGGTTATTTTGTCAAAGTTTTCAGTATTCATTTGAAAATTATTACAAAAATTGAGTTTTATCATATTTTGACGTTTTTCGCGGTCTGCTTTTTTTCATGTTTTTCGCTATTTTTGCTTCCCATGTTCTTCTAACTAATGTTGATTGTACTTGAAGGTCTTCTCTTATTTTTGTGTTTCTTATCATGTCCTTCTTGGTTAATCCCTTCACTCTTTTCAGGTATTTGATTTTTACTGCCTGGATTTTACTTTTCTGGCGTTCTGCACCCAGTACAGGTCAATAAATTGTTTAAAATATTTTCGTTTTTGTTTTTCTGATTTCCTTGTTATTTATAAATGTATTGTTCATCGAGTTAAGTTTCATTGTTTTTTCTATTCTGTTATTTATCTCGATTTCCTGTGTAACCTTTTCGTCTATGTTCACTCCGAGGTATTGGGATTAATTCACGTGTATGGTGAATATGTGGTCTTGTATGCTACTTCCTCCTCTAACTCACTTTGCGCATCTTGTAGCGTAGGCTCGACTATTTGCTCTTCTTCTGTTTTCCATTATTTGTTCCAGAATTTCCATTCCTGTAATTAGTAATGCTATACCTCTATAGTTGTTGCAATCTTTTATGTCTTCTTTCTTTTATAAGTGCTCTCTGCCAATATTTTGGTACGTATTTCTTTTTTCCTTCATACTTTATTTCCAGTAGCATTTCTGTTTCCTTTTTTTTTCATATTCTTCATCATTTCGGCCGTGATTTTATCGTATCCTGGACATTTCCCATTCTTTAGTCATTGCAACCTGCAGTTCTCTCAGCTCTATTTCTCCCTCTACGAGTATATCCTCGTCTCCTGTTCCTTCTTGTGCTTCCGTCCCGTCTTCGTCCACTTCTTCTTTGTTAAGTAGTTCTTGGAAATATTTTTTTCACATTTCCATTCTTTCATTTTCTTCGTTCAACATTTCTCCATTTTTATTTTTATTTTTTTTTTTCTGTTCACTATTTTCCAAATTACGTATTCAGATGAATAACAATACAAACCGGTTTATAGATTTATCTCTTCAGATTTTTGTTGTGAATTATTTTTAGTTATGGATGTTTTTATTGACAAAATACTACCTACACCAGAAACAAGTCTTTATATTTCTGAAAATTGTACAGCATCAACATTTTGGTAATTCTTTATGTACTGAAAGTATGTGTAAAAATATAGTTCATGGTCATTTTACAGGTTGCAGGTCCCTTCAGAGACAAGGAGCCTGCTGTGAGTTTGTCGTCATCGTAAGCTTCAAGTTTTTAGTCAATTTGAAGATTACGGTGATGATCATTTTCAGTTGGCGTTTTTCAAGCACGCTGTATCATCTATTCTACACAAGTTCTTACGATAAAAAATTGTTGAAACTGACATTCCGTAGTGTTTTTAGTGTAATTGTATAAAAAGAAAATTTCCATTCACAACTTACAACATACAACCGACCTGGCATATTGTTCATATTGAAAATTGTGTCCATTTTGGTTTTTTGTCTTTTGATTGGTTGTTATAGATAAAAATCATTTCATGCAATGTTTCCTTCAAAATTATATATCTCAACATTTTTTCTACCTATTATTTATAAAATGAGCTCTGTGAAACGTGGTAAGAGAAATCCTTTCATTGAATTATTTTTTTTTTAAATTTACATTTGTGTCAGCAAGATCTTTGAAGATGATGTTTTGTTACAGTACCTACTGAGACAGGAAACAAAGTGCTGGCAGTTGTGTTCATCATGGATGTCAAATTGTAAGTCAATGGGACATCCATGATGATCATAGTTTTCAGTTCACGATCATCGAGTGCGCTTCTATTAACAACTTCATTTTTCTCATTTACTATTACTGCAAGCTTGAAAACGACAAAAAGAGAAAACTGACATATCTGTCGTCTTTTCAGACGCTGAACATGCCACAACAAACACAATAGACTTTGATGGAAATATATTATGAATGAAGACTACTTGCAAGGGCATCACTTTTCCAGTAATTCCGGAATCTACGCTGATTCAATTTGAGGGTGAGTCTACACACTGTATAGTCATATCATCGACTACAGGCTTTTTTCTAATAGTTTACCACCCTCTTTAGAAACTCAATTCAAAGAGATACAAAGCAAAAGAACAAATCACTATTGGAAATCAGGAATCAGAAAAATTTAGAAAGTTTGATTTTTTTTAATGGAATGACCTATATTCTATTACTAACTCAAGATCCCCTCATTCCCGTTTTTCAGAAATATGTAGGTACATAGTTTGCCTATTTTTGAACCAGCCGTTTTTAATTTATTTCACAACATAGAATTATTAAGATATTTTGTTAATCATTTTCAACATGAGAGATAGTTTGAAGTATGTTTTCTCAAATTTTCAACCTTCCAACTCGATCGGATTGATAAAGGCAGCTCCACAAAGTTGACTATTCAAATTAGGTTTACACAAAATTTTAAAAAATCCCACAATATCCCAGAATTATTATGAAATTTTGTAAATCATCTTCAATATAAAGAATGGTTTAATGTATGTTTTCTCAAATTTTCAACCTTCAAACTCAATCGGATTGAAAATGAGAGCTCCAGAAACTTGAATATTACAATTATTTTCTTACAAAATTTTAAATAATCCCACAACATCACAGGATCATTATGATATTTTGTTAAGTATTTCTCATATCAATGATAGTTTCAAGTATGTTTCCTCAAATTTTCAACCTTCCAACTCAATCCGATTGAAAAAGGCAGTTCCACAAAGTTGACTATTCAAATTAGGTTTACACAATCAATCGGATTGAAAATGGCAGCTCCAGAAAGTTAAATATCCAAATTATTTTTACACAAAATTTTAAAAAATCCCACAACATCCCAGGAAATAATGATATTTTGTAAAGTATTATCCATTTGAATGATAGTTTAAAGTATGTTTCCTTAAATTTTCAACCTTCCAACTCAATCGGATTGAAAATGGCAGCTCCACAAAGTTGAATATTACAATTATTTCTACACAAAATTTAAAAAAAAATCCTTCAACATCTTAGAACTATTATGAAATTTTGTAAACTATTTTTCATATGAAGGATAGTTTGAAGTATGTTTCTTCAAATTTTCAATCTTCCAACTCAATCGGATTGAAAATGGTAGCTCCAGAAAGTTGAATATTACAATTATTTTTACACATTACCTCGCAGGACATCCTGTATATTCTTGGAAAGCGGAAAGTGTGTAGATCTCTTATTAAATAAAGGGAATTTTATTTTGAAAAAAACAAACTTTTGCAAATTTTCCTGATTTTCGTTCGTAAATTTCCAAATGATATTTTATTGAGCATAAAAATGCGCCATTTAACCTATCCTGAAATACTCATACATACACTCGAATCTGGGGCACCCTGTATATTGGGTAGTGCGTGATAAGTGCAATAATTTTAAAATGGAATAAAAAGATGAAGGGAAACTGCGAAAGTTCTATTATCTCGTTCTTATTCATTGACAAGGGAAATTAAGGATTTTAAAGAAGGTATTGGCTGAAAGTTGTACCTTGTTCAAGACCAGTTTAACTAAAATTTTGAATTTCCAAATCTATGTATCTATTGTGATCCACCCTTTGTTCACTTTCATATATCAATCATGGAGTCTGAACATTGAGGGAATCATGACTGTGAATAATAATCCTCACATGAGTCACTTGCATGGAATTATAAAGTAATCTGCGCCCACGGGTAAGTCCTCCTTTACTAGTATTATGAAAGTTGTTTTGAAAATCTTGGGTAGGTCAGGAGAGAAGGTTAATACATGATAAAACATCCTGCTCTTTTGGGAACGATGTTTCCATTTTGATATTTTATGGGATATAAACGATACGATCTGTGCGATTCTCTGAAGACATCACTCCACTTTGCAGCATCATTCATTTTGTGGAATCAAATACCTAATCAGACAGTGAGTGTCATGACCAGAAGAGTTATGGACGTTCTTTTTTTCATTTCTATCATAATAGTGTCAAGATAAAGCTCAAGAAAAACCTTTGAATTTTTCCCCAGTGCTGTTTTGTTTGTTTCATGTTGATATTCATTCTCCTTTATCAAATGATCTTATTTGAAAATAAAAAAAATAGAAAGTTTTTAATTTAATACTGATACATACTGTATTCTGGTACATACATGATTAAACAAACAGCAATAATAAAACCACAGTGAGAACGTAAAGCTTGGAACAAATTCATCTGAAATTCAAGGATAGTTTTGTGGGAAAACGCTCGGACACGTCGACACTCCTCGATGTTATTAGCTGCTTTGTAGTGATATGCCACTAACAAACATATTTGTATATATTGTATTCTACCTTCTGAGACCAGGACCAAAGGCCAAAGGGTGTCGAATTGTTGATTAATTCGACATCTATGATGAGCGCGATTTTCAATCCGCGATCATCTGGCACGCTGGATCGTCATAATCATTCACTCCTAATCTTATTCTAACTTTTAAAGGTACTGATATTTTCCTTATTTCTTTTTTGATTTTCCACATCAAGGAACACATTTTTTTTGAATATTGATCAATATCAATTGTTTCATAGTTTCTCCATGGGTGATTCGCTATATTCATGATGAGAAGAACAATGGTAAATCTATGATTTAATCTGTGTTGTACTGTGTTACATTGTTTTTGATTTATTTTGATAACATCACCTCTCAACATCATGTTTTGCTGTAGGTACCATCTGCTGAGACAAGGAACAATGGGTCGGAAGTTGTGCTCATCAAGGTTATTGAATTGTTGATCAACAGAGCGACCATGATGATCAATTTTTAGTCTGCGATCATCAAATACGCTGGATCTTTTTTTCTATAATGACTTCTATTTCCTTTCTCTAGCAAAACTTTGTTTATCCAATTAACTATCGTTATTATTTGTTACCACTGATACACATATGTCAATTTTATTTTAAACAATTAGGGACAGAATCATCATACATTTCATCTTTCCTTTGTTTTTGGTATTATTCAGCTACCAAGAAAGAAACTTACTTCTATCAGTTTGCATCATCGACAATGTTGGATCATATTTTCTGCATCAACTTTGATTTCCAATTTATTTTAAAACAAAAATAATCGATGCTGGTTATTTTCTGATAAACACTATTTCCAATTCATTTTTGAAAATGCCATTAAGAAACAACTGAGATACATTTACTTTTCATGTAAGCTGAACATTGATGGAGCACAAAGGGCTACTTGCAAAGGCATCACTATTCCAGTTATGAAACCTATGCTCATTCAATATCAGGGTAAGTCCACCTTTCCCAATAGATTGATAGTTAGTAGTTGTTAGAAAAGATGAATTTCACTCTGGAATTCTATTAGTGAGTGAAATATAACCTTGCGAATTCTAATGACAGAACAAAAAGTGAGTATCATGACCAGAAGAGTTATGGAAATAGAATTTTGTCCCATCATCAAACAAATTACAAGATCAGTTTCATAAAGGAAAACATTGCATTATCACTGACCAACTAAAAATCTTTCATGTCCATAATGCCTTGATACCAAAATAGGACAACCATCAAAACAAAAAAAACAAAATTTGGAAAGTTCTATATGTATTTAGGGGCATGCTTATTAGTTATGAATCAAAAAAATTCAACTATCAAAAAAATAAAGTTTCCAATCAATTTAAGATAACATCTTGTTGATTATACGTTGAGTCTTTGGATCTTTCCAAAATAAATCGTTCCTGATGATCTAGTTCAAGAAACAGAAGTCCTTGTGACTTATGACGAACATCCAGAACTGATATTCTTTATGTTTAGAATAATTATCACTTTGTATCTGGTTTTATTATATTTTGCTTTTTTTCTCTAGTTTGGATCATCATTTGGAATGGTCCACGATCACGCATATCAATTCTCCAAGAAGATTTCACCCCTCTCAGTTCAACAATGTATACATACCAAGGATAGAGTACATTTTTGATTTGGTAAGTAATTTTTTTCAAACTATCCAAATAAATAATGCAAACCTGTTGATTCCAGATTCTGCTTGTGAATTTCAAACTTCCCGACAGGATGGGGCTTCCTTTTTTTTTGTTCCGAGAAAAATATCTTATGAGTGAGGTCGTATCAGGGAGAACAGAGTCAGTCGGTTTTGTTGGGGAACAAAATTTTAGATGCCTCAAGTTTTACAACAGGAGTGTCAGAGGGTTCTAGTCTAAGACACATATCACTCAAAATATATAGGAAACTTGAATGGGAGCCAATGTAAATAAAGTTTTAGGCAACCAGAGAATAAAGTCGGATTTGTTTAGAGGACTACCCGTTGGATGGCGCTAGGGACGGAGGTTTTCCTTGACAACGGTTGCCATAAATAACCAATCCCTAACACTAGACGTCATTGTCATTTCACGTGTGATTTGAATTTTGTGCCGTAAGTTTCTAATTCTCAGTACCTAGATCATCTTGAAATATGTGTTTGAGCCTTGGATTCTTCGACCATATACGCTTTGGATTGGACTATAATGTAAGCTTATCGTGAGTTCTTTGAGGAATGTATCGTCCCCTGGATGTGTGGATATTTTTAACAAAACACAATCCACATCCTTTCCAATAAAAGTTTTTCGACTGTTTTAGAAAAATTGGTTCAGCATGTCAAAAATCCGATTTTGAACAACAAAACTTAAGCACAACTGGGTATACAAGTCCTAGATTTTGTGGTTTGCATTTATAGACTCAACATTCGAAATTTAATTTAAATATTGATTCACATGTCTTATTAAAAGTTATAAACTGAAAAATATGCATATAGGTTGCATTTGTCCAGGACATAGTTTTTGGACATTATAAAATGAACGTTTTTAAAAAATAGTTATGCATTTTTTCAGAATAACTTTTGATAAACCATGTGATACATATTTGAATTATAATTTCGAACGTGGTTATATATCCTATTTTATCCAATAGATGGCTCCACCGTATGCAATAAAAACAGATTTCTTACGTTCTTTACGTTTTTGAGAAAAAATAGTCAAAAGTACGAGGACTACCCATTGTAGGGCGCTGGCGAATTTCATTCCAAACTTTTGTATGGGAGTTTCCCATATATTTTGAGTGATATGTGGTCTAAGATCCGGTATTAGAAATATCTACTCTCATCTGTTATTTGATTATGATAAAGATTATATGTCAGATGATTTGTTCATCGATAAATCGCGCATGGGTTGCCTAGCAAAATCACGGGCTTTCACTGTTGAATAATATTTACTTGGATTGATTTTTTTGTTATCAACTTTCCTCATTTGTTATTTATGAAAATCGATCATTATCGAAAGAAAATTGCACAAAGAATTGGAAAAATATAGGTTGCCCACTTTTTTGGGTACAACTATAAGGTTGCCAGGTACAAGCAGGTGGACAGGCGTTGTGAATATACCCTCATCTGTTATTTGATTTTTTTTTTAAGGAAAGCTTATTCAATTCCCTATCGAACAGTATAGGGTTGCCTGATCAAAAGTGTGTCCCATCCATGGTTGCCTAATGTCAAAGTTAAATTTTAATTTTGGATTTCTTCAAATAACTTTTGAAATAATTAAGTCATTTGGTCGCGATTTGGTATATAAGGGTAGTTGGGCGCTACTCAAACACCTTTTCACTTTTTCAAATAGTCATAACTTTCTGGTACACACCCGTATATTCTTTTTGAATTGAAAAATTGTTTTCTCCGTCCTTTTTACACAAAAAGGGTATACTTTGTAGAAGTGGCTGAAAGTGACCTTTTTCAAGATATTTACACTTAAATTGAAGCATGCAATGTGGTTTAAAATGGCAAAATTTGAAAATAAACATGAGGGGCTTTGAAAACGGCGTTATCATGGTAATTTTGACAGTTTCATTTGATGTTCAATGATTCTTGATAAAAAAAATCCAATTTTATATATTTTTTAATTTCTTTTATCATTTTTGTATAATTTTTTTATTTTTTCCATTTTTTCTTGTTTTTTTTTTTACTAAGAAACATTGAATATTGAGTCACTTCTCAAAATTACCATGACAACGGCGTTTTCAAAGCCACCAGTACGATATACGATATTAGAAATATACAGGATGCTATAAATTCGAGGCTAAGTATGGGGATCTCGAAAAGCGTGATAGATACAATAAATTCATTCAAATGAGGACAAAGTTGCGTATTTTGATGCTCAACTTTGCCGTTTTTGGAAGCCAAGAAATTCCGAATACGTCTGAAATAATCCGAAAAAAAACGAAATTTTTCAAAATCGTTTTCATTTTTTCTGACCATTCTCTAATTCTCATGCAGATCATGGAGTAACTGCAAACCCACTATTTCCTTTGATTTTAATTAATTGCCTTTGAGATGTCAAAAATCAAATCCAAAAAATCTAGGGCCGTATTTAAAAAAACAATTTTGATGATAGCAGCTCATAGACGAAACGTCGGTGTCGGTTCTTCAATTTAATAACGCTATCTTGTAAATGGCAAAAAGTGGCAATGAAGAAGTTCAATTTATTTTAAAAAATCTTTTCAAATGAGGTCAGTGAAAAAATTAAAACGATTTTGAAAAATTTCGGTTTTTTCAGATAATTTCGGACGTAGTCGGAATTTCTTGACTTTCAAAATGGCATTCTGTTGAGCATCAGAATACGCAACTTTGCCTCCATTTGAATGAATTTGTATCTATTACGGTTTTCGAGATCCCCATACTTAGCCTGGAATCTGTAGCACCCTGTATATTTCTAATACCGTATCTTGAACTTAAAGCTGGCTTTGGTTTGGAAACGCCGTTGTCATGGTAATTTTGAGAAGTGACTCAATATTCAATGTTTATCATTGAACAAAAATCAAGATAAAATGGAAAAAATAAAAAAATAATACAAAAATGATGAAAAAAGTTGAAAAAAAAATTAAATCAAATTGATATTTTTCATCAAGAAACGTTGAATAATTAATCAAAGTGTCAAAATTACCTTGATAACGCCGTTTTCAATGCCCCTCATGTTTATTTTCAAAATTTGTCATTGAAGACCACATTGCATGCTTTACTTTAAGTGTAAATATCTTGAAAAAGGTTACTACCAACCACTTCTACAAAGTATACCTTTTATGTGTAAAAAGGATGGAGATAACACTTTTTCATTTTAAAAAGAATGTACGTGTGTGTACCAAAAAGTTATGACTATTTGAAAAAGTGAAAAGGTGGCGCCCTTTACTAGTAAGAACCATATCAAGGCAAGATTTGAATTTTGCGTATCCAACTTCCCTCATATACCAAATCTCAACCAAATAACTTCATTATTTCAAAAATTATTTGAAAAAATCAAAAATTGAAATTTAACTTTGACATTAGGCAACCATGGATGGGACACACTTTTGATCAGGCAACTCTACACTGTTCGATAGGGAATTGAATAATCTTTCTCAAAAAAAAAATCAATCGAATAACAGATGAGGGTATATTTACAACGCCTGTCCACCTGTTTGTACCTGGCAACCTTATAGTTGTACCCAAAAAAGTGGGCAACCTATATTTTTCCAATTCTTTGTGCAATTTTCTTTCGACTAATGATCGATTTTCATAAATAACAAATGAGGAAAGTTGATCAAAAGAAATCAATCCAAGTGAATATTATTCAACAGTGAAAGCCCGTGATTTTGCTAGGCAACCCATGCGCGATTTATCGATGAACAAATTATCTAACATATAATCTTTATCATAATCAAATAACAAATGAGGGTAGATATTTCCAATACCGGATCTCGTACTATAAGGAAAAAACGTATTCAACAATCTCCCGCTAGTAACAAGAAACAATTTTGTTGAAAATAACTCTCGAAGATCATTCAATGAATGCAAGAAAATGAGTTTTTCAATGACACTTTTTAAAGACGGTCGTCATATTTTGTTATATATATTTCATATATATATTTTTTCATTCCATTTGGTGGTGAGATTATGTACATGATATGTTTTCTTTTTTGTTTAGCCATTAGTCTTGTCCATGACTTGTAGTTTTTTTATGACAATAAAGCATTTTTGAAATTGAATTTTTGAGAAATTATTCAGCTTCAAGCCACAGGAAAAAGTGATTTTATTGATAACTTGATTTCCTGACAGAAAACTATTTCAGACCAATTATTAATCAGAACACTCCACACATCCTCAATAACGTATCAAACCAGATCTATTAAGAACCCATCCATCATTAAATGGTACTCCTTCTTGTACCACCATTTGTACAAATATTTTTACGACCTCTTTGTCGAAGACATAATGGTACTTGTCAGTGATAAGACCGAAGTGGCATGTGTCATTTTTTATCATCTGACCATTGAAGAATTACAGTTAGATGGAGCTAGTTTGAATAGAATATATACAGGGTGGAAAAGATAATGCGCTTAGCAGTGCCGGGGTGGGCCTTGATTTCACGAACCACTAATGGACAATTTGCATACATTTTCAAATGACTTGAAATTTTATATACGTATTCTAGACATTATTTGAAAGTCATCAGCGAAAAATTTTTTCCGAAATACCCAAAAATATACCAAATAAATGAGAAAGAAGACGCGAATTTCACTGCATGATCGCAAAAAGGGTGGGGCCATATGACTGAGATGACACTCTCTCTCTCCCGAGAAATTTAAATTTGTATGTGTAAATTGTTTCATCTCATGGAAGTCGGAAAGCACTGCTTATTTTGCCATGATGCAAATATCGAATTCTTGATCCTGGTCGGTTCATTCAATTGATAAACATAAACAATAAACTGCATGGTGAGATATTCGATATGTTCACTTTTAGGATTTCAATTCCATATTATATCTTCATTTGGTTTTATATGAGGATCAAGTTTTTCTGACATTTTGACTTTGACTGAGTTTGAGGAGGTAATTGGTATCGTCTGAATGTTAGTGACAATAATGACTGTATCCGGAGTTTAAAAACAACACCGTTTCACAATCTTGGATTTGATTAAAAACGGAAAGTGGTTGAGCTGGGCCGACCTACTCCATCTTTAAAATCAATTAGTCTATACCACAAGGTAATAATTTAATATCAAGTATTATAAGAATTAAAGATGACTGTTAGATTGTATGAACGATCTGTATTGAATATCCTAGTTTCAGTACAACATGAATTAAATCTATTTATGACATTCAACAATGACAATGATCTTGACATATTTCTTAACCCGTTGATGATTTTCACCTTTTTATATAATGTTTGTCTACCTTACCTCAACCCTCATTGCACGCCACTGCAGTTCACATAGATAAAGCTAGTAGTTTTCGACAAAATTGTAATTTTTTAAACGACGCATCGGCTCCCCCATGGTAGAAAAAAACAAGGTTTGCCAACGGGCATCTTACTGTGACGTCAAATGCAACAGAGATACAGTGTTGCCATATTGGCGATTTATCGCAATTGGACTACCTCTAGAAACCACAACTTAAGACAAAATTTCAAGAAATATCGCTAAGCGGTTCTTTAATTGCTTACTTTGATTTGAGGCTATTTTTTGGTTTATCTATTTTGCCTAAAATCAAACATAATTTTGTATTTAACCTATATTTTGAAAACGTTTAGTTTTCAAGGTGTACAGTATATTTGCAAGTTGGCCACGTTAACTGGAGTGTCGGGGTGACAGTTGACAGGTGTTACTGGAATGAGTCTACATAAAGTCCGTCGTTGATATTATTGATTTGAATTTTGAATATTTAAAGGAATAATTCGTCTTATATGTTATTGCTTCGTTCGTAATCTTGTTACCTAGTGACCTAGTCAGTTAAATCCGTCTCCGAACCTCGTCTGGTTTTTGATTGTTTGATATTCTCAAACTTCAACGAAGATGAGAAAGTTGGGGAAATAGTAAATGCCATATACAAAAGGAATGGGAACAAGATTTAATTTTCAAGGTATGTTTTTTGATCATTTATATATTAGTATTTATAAATTAGATGATAATCACAGTAAATGAAACAACTTATCTGTTATGCTAGATAGCACTCGTGAAAAGCTACGTTCCTTTGTCACCATGGAAACAAAAATTGTAGCGTTTGACGTCATTGCGCAATTCAAGCCAATTTTTCTCCGAGTGTCTGACATACCTTCTTTTTTTCTACCATGAGCTCCCAAAAGACCTTCCCCAACATTTGCGAAACCGCTCACACTGAAATAACGGAATTTGTTACCTATGCATAAACTTTTGACGCCAAATAATTCAAAGCTCAAAAATTTCAAAGTGGGATGCGTTATACTGAGGTGATTGGGGGTTGAAAAGCCCCATTTCTGTAGCTCTAGGATCAACGTCATGCAAACAAATAAACCAATGTTATTCTCAGCTGACTCATTGACAATTGATTGACACATGACACGAAGATAATTGCAATGAATGTAGCCACACTCGTAAATTATGTGAACTTGCGAACGTTTTATCTCGAAGGTCGACCAAGAATATGGTTCGCCTGAACCATTCGTAAAAATCCCCTTTGCAGACGATCGCATACGCGTGCATGCGAATGATATCAAGAATTGCGGTCCAGAAAAGTAACTAAAATTCTCATTCCATTCACCTGACTTTTTTTTTACCGATAAAATCACCTGCAAACCACAAAGAGAATCTCTTTCTAGAAGATGATTATATCAAAAATCTGAGTTGCTGATTGTGACGTATGAAGCCTACATACCCTCAGCGATTTTCTTTTGCGATTTTCTCCAGTTTGCAATGAAAAAAAATAAGTTTGATTTTTCATGCAAGTAGCCCATTGCTTGCCGCGCGTGGGACCTTTTCGGTAGCCTGACGCTTTGCATTTCTCAGCGTTCCATCCATGTGTGTCAAATATCGATTTCTATGTGGAAATAAATAAATTGTGTTCTGTTTTTAATAGAATTATGTATTCAAGTTTTTAAAGTGAATACATGTTAAAACTAAAATATATAATATGTTATTTTCCTACTCACTCACCTTTATAAAATCCTTAACTACTTCACATAAGGATTGGCATACTTGTGGAATTATTCTTGAGATCACTTGTCTTGAAATTATAAATGTGTTATGAATGTTAATATACGTGTTACCACTAGCTAGAAACCGCAAAGTAACAGCCAGCCTCACATCTAACATCTGCAGGAATGGCTTGTCTGAAGAACGTATTTTATGCTTCATTATTTATGGCTTAATCAGTTCCAGAAGAAGATAAAAATCAGCTCTTGACATCCTGACCTGGCGTAGTTTTTAAATAATGTCTCGATCGAATCTTGACAAGTTTACAATGAAAATTGAAATTTATTATTACGCGTCCACATATGAACGTTGCCGTGTGTTTGAATTCGTCCGCGTTGCAAGCATTGTCAGTCATTCGTATCGACCATACATCTGGCAGACGAATGGAAAAAAATCCGCAGCAACGCGAACGAACAGCAACATTTGCCAGGTGTATTCCCAGCTTAACAAAAAAAAAATGCTAGCAGCTTGCAGCGCTTACGTAATGGTGAATGGTGGATATCCTGAACACAACTAACTCTGAAAATGCCTTTCTCTGTGAAGTGTTTTTTCTAGACGACGATTGGTTCTAGAGTGAAAGTTATCCTTCTGTTCTTGTGGAATCGTTTAGACAAACAAGAATGGCTCAAACTTTGGTTCCAATCACATCGCTCACCTGGAAAATGCTTGTTTGTCTCTTCATAATACATATTATGCTTACGCATTGATAAAATAGAACACACTCACAAAAATGTTTAAGCATATAATGTCGCATCTAAACCACCGCACATTTTTTTGATCGCTTGAAAACTGTACCAGCTCTTCCTTCTAGAAGACGATTGGATCAGAAATTTGGATTGCTGCTCGGTCTATATGAGGTACCACATACGCCCCAAACAGCAACACCAGACTTCCAATCCAATTTGAAAAATACTGAGAACCTGGAAAAATCCTTATGAAGTCAATCTCTCTAGTTGATCAAAACAGTTCAAATAGCAGAAAAAAAATGTTTTCATTATCGATCAAATTCCGAACGTGCTTTCTTCTGAGAAGTCTTTCTAGACGACATTTGGATCTAAAGTGGAAGTCCTTCTGTCTGTGTGGAATCGTATACACAAATAAAACAGTGGCTTAAACTTTTATTCCAATCACAACATTGTTGACCTGAATAATGCTTGTTTGTCTTTTTATAGTATGCTTACTCTTCTTTCTAGAAGACGATTGGAACAGAAATTTGGATTGCTGTTTGGGTGTATGAAACTGTACATAGAAGCCAAACAGTCATCCAATACTTCCAATCCAATTTAAAAAATACCGAGGACCAGGAAAAGTCTTAATCCTACTCTCTATAAAGTCAATATTCCCTAATTGAACAAGTTAAATATAATCACAAAACAGTTTAAACACGATTTGGACCTAGAGCAAAAGTCCGTGTGGAATTGTACACACGTACAGAAGAGTCATTCGAAATCTCATTCCAATCACCACGTTGCTGACTTGGAAAATGTTTGTCTTTTTTTTAATAATACAGGGTGAACCAAAAGTAATGGTATATACATACGGTAACAGCAGATGTCTCACACAATAATAATGCGATCGCTCCGAACTTGTCTATTCCGAAAGTTGATATCAACAGAGACGTCAGAGTTGAATTTTAATTTTTGATTTATTAGAATAACTTTTGAAATAAACAAGTTATTTTGATGAAATTTGGTATACAGGGTGTTTCATAAAGGTTGTCCCAAACTTTGGGAGGTGATCAAGTACTTCACAAACAAGAGGATAAAGTTCCTGTAAACAGATGTCCAAGATAAAGGGTGTTCAAAATAAAAAAAAAAAATATAGAGGTTATCAAGCAAATTGGGCCTTATTGCAAGTTCAGGGCGATCGCAATAATTGTGTGTGAAGAATCTGCTGTTACCGTTTGTACCATTACTTTTGGTCCGCCCTGTAGATGCTTTCTCATTGAAGAAGTAGAACATGCTCACAAAAATCTTAAAATATAAGGGTCGCATTTAACCAACAGAACATTTTTGGATCTCTTGAAAACTGCACCAGCTAACCATCGAGAGGCTCTTCTTTCTAGACGACTGATGGATCAGAAATGTGATTCTTTGTCTGGTGTGTATAAGACTATACACAGGCAGACAGAAATCAGACTTCCAATCCAATTTGAAAAACAACTGAGGTCCTGGAAAAATCCTCATTCTACTGTATAGACTCTGGTTCCTTGGTTGAACTAGAGGAATATAATTACAAAACTGTAGATGTACATATTTTGTTAGTTTGGAGGTATTACACGATGTGTAGTTTGAAACAGTTTTTCGGACCTTCATCGTCTTGAGTTGTTTGACTATAATAAACTGAAGACCATGGAAATCCGAGAATCCGTTTCAGGTAGTTTCAACAGAAAATCAGTCATTCCTAAAATTGACTGAAAAACCCTCAGAGATCTTTAATCTAAACATGTATCCTCAGATTTTCAAGCATGTATGTGTATGTGTATCAAAGCGTAAATGAACAATAATATTACATAAGGAAATGGAGAATGAAGCGCTTACAAAATGGTTGATGTACTAACTATCAATACAACAACGGAGCAATGTTCAAAAATATTGACGCATTTCAAAAAATATCAGTGCAAAACCTCTTTTCCAATGAATTGGACTCTAGAACCTTCCAGCCACAGAAACCTCTTCTTTCTAGAAGTTTGTTTTTTCCTCTCTTGAAAAATTTTGCCGGGATAAGTGGTTATGCCATCAGAAAAAAAGTATTTTTAACACGGATATCTAAACTTATTAAATTATTTGTTTCTAGCATAACCACTCAAGTATCTTGGAAACATGTTTTGATAGAAGGAAAAACTTCCCTATACACCGCGTTATGAGATAAAAACAACTGGATAATCAGAAAGACAATTCCAAAAGAAATCAAAATATATTACTATATGACGTCACTTTTATAACACTTCCGGTCCCGATTGATAACAGCCGATCGGTGTCAACAAAAAAAGAAACTCCATGGTCCAAGACTGGGTACCAAGAATTATTAAAATCAATTTGCACTTTTTGCATAATTTGATTTAAATTTAGAAAATCAGTTGATTTGAATCGTCGCTACCCTGATTCAGAGTATACTATAAACTTAAAATTTAAAAAAAAACAAATTCAAACCGACATCGACTTTTTATTATCATACGCATTAAAAAGGGCAAAGCAGTTTAAATTGTAATACAAGCCATATGTAGTAACTATTGCAACGTCGCATCTACTGTCAACAGTGGTTAAAATTTTGCATTGATTGCCCCTTCAATCAAGTCTTTGAAAATTAAGGTTTATTACGATTACGAGATACGAGAATTGTTCAATGAAACTGTAATAGGAAAGAATAACTTATATATTATAGCAACAGGTATGCTGTTCATCACCTTATGACGTAAAAATGTACATAAAACATATCCGGACCTAACAAGTGTTTTATGATTTGTTGGAAAAAAATATTAGCAATAAAACATTATAATCGACAAATAGGTAGACGGTTACAGATTTTGGGATGTGATTGAAGCAGTTTCTGGAGGACTGGGGTTGATAATAATGTTTAAAACTGATTAACCAAAAAGCACTAACTGTCGCCATATTGATTTTCCAAAGTGAACGAAACAAAACTCGTTTATTCTGGTTTTTCCGCATGACATAGAAGCTGGTGCTTGTGAGAAATCCAGGTTGAGGCATTAATTAATAATCAAGTTTTCTTATTTAAATATGTATTTTTCTTATCCAGTATTCCCCGAAGACACACACATACCATAATATGTATTATGAAAATATTGACTGTTAGATCGAGATATCTTTGGTACCTACTATTACCTATCCACTTACCTCAATCTTAACTCAAAAATCACTTTATTTTTTACCGTGTAGTTTTGGTCACAATGACTTGAAACTCCACTATGATGATCTTGAATGAAATTGATAGAACACATGTTTCGTCGATTTCCAAAATTCAACCTTTAATGGGGTGAGATGGATGTGGGTGTAAAAAATCATAAATTTATACAAAAAATATATTCTTGGTCACATCAACTTGAAACTTCATCATAATGATCTTTAATGGAATTAGTAAAACACGTGCTTCTGGTTAAAAAGGGGTGAAGGTATGGAAAAACATAAATTTAAAAAAAAAAGTATTTTTGATGATATCGACTTGAAACTTCATTATCATGATCTTGAATGAAATCAATCAAACACATGTTTCGTCATTTTCCAAAATTCAACCCTCGCATGAGGAAGAAAGGGGTGGAGATGTCAAGAATCATAATCAATAAAAAAAATGTATTTTTTAAAAAAATATAGACTAGGGCTTCGCGAGAGCACAAGACTAGTAAGACCGAGACCAATACCAAGACCTAAATATCTTCGCAAGACTAAGACTTGACGTTCAAGACCAAGACTCTACCACAAGATTTCCGTCTTGGTCTTGAAACGAAAAATCGACACAATATTTAATAAAATCTGCAAAAATGTTTCTACTTTTAATTAGTCTTTTAAGTGAATCGATTCTTTAAAAAATGTGCAGTGCCCATGGCAGTGCCATCAATTTACACAAACCCGCCGCCTGCATCTCACACAAACAAATGAAAATCTACTCACTTCAAATAGACGAATAAATAAATTCAAAATGAGCTATCTGACACTTTTTGGAAATCTCTGTTTGACATGGATTCCCAGATAGGTTTGTTTTTATGGTCAATATAAAGTGGATCCCGTATAATTTGTCCAATAGGCAATATAAGTATTATTTAACGAGCGGGAAATGGTGGATAGGCGAGTAGCGTAATCATCTGAGTAAGTAATAGCCATTTCCCGCTATACTTTTTCTATGATTATTCATTAATTATTTTTTTCAAGACCAAGACGAAGACCGAGACTGACCCAGTCCTGTCTTGGTCTTGATGTATCGGGACCAATACCAAGACCAAGACCAAATTCATTTTTCGAGACCAAGATCAAGACTAGCCAGTCTTGGTCTTGGTCTTGGTCTTTCGAAGCCCTAATATCCACCGAGTGACATTTTATGGAAAACATCTATTCTATAGGATTGTTATGCTCTATACAGTACGGCTCTGAGAAGTCCCTCCTCCTTCTAACTTCTGAACCGTTTGATACATATTATATGTGGACAAAATTTGAACGCACCATATGTGAGGACGTTCTACATTTTTTGGCATAGTAGTGACAGCTCAAAATATCTAAATGACAGCTGGGCGCTATTTTGAATAAAACAATCGAAATGAAAGGGGAGTCGAGTGATACCTTATTTGAAGGCCCTTCGACCCTGATTACAACTGCCGAGTCTCAAGCCTCTGCTGTCTATTCTGTTGATATATTATGAGCTATTACTCAATCTTTTTGACAAGGATTTTCTTCACCACAATCTTTTTTTTTATGAAATTCATCCCCATCAAAAAGATTGAGTGATAGCTCATTTTGAAGATCCTCTGTACCTCATCATATCCTCTTAGTTTGGGAAAGTCAACTCTTGCGGATGAGTATCAATGAAGTGACAAAAATAATAATAGGAAAAAAACTGACACGATGTCATATCAACAGGAATGATAACGGAGGCTTGAAATTTTGCAGTTGTGGTCAGGGTCACAGCATAGGGCCTTGAAAATAAATTATCACTCGACTTATCACAACTATGCCAAAAAATGCAAAACGTCCTCACATATTGTACAAGCTAGGTTTAGCTCGTAGATTACACTTGCTCAACTCGGTTCGGTTGAGCAGCGGAAAATATAGAGTTTACTGCCAGAGAGCAGCCTCACTCTCTGCTATGGCCAAGTGGGCTTGGGCACAGTACATTTGTTGAGTAAAACAACGTCTTGAGTAGTTGTTGAATACTGATTTATTCTCATCGCACATCACAATAAATAGTAAAGTCTATTATGACGCTGAAATTGACATTGCAATGAGATTCTCTACTACGTGCTGATTCATGATTTTATGAATCACTGACCTGCGGAAGCCACATACCGAATATTTACTAATTATGTTATTGTTGTACTGGCGTACTCAACTATTTGTTTTATGTGGGTTCCGATAGTTCAACCTTGCTTGATCTAGTTCATTGAATTATATTCTTAAATTATGTGAAAGGAGTAAAGATGATAATACATGCATGGTTAATTGTTGCAATTAAACACATATGGTGTCCAAATTTTGCTGGCATTTATCAAACGGTTCAAAAGTTTTTGAGCCGCACTGTATATTGTTATGTGTGTTTAAAAAATTTGGTATATATTTTTTCCAAGACCATCAAGACCAAGGCCAAGACCAAGACTGACCTAGTCTTGTCTTGGTCTTGATATATCAAGATCAAAACCAAGACTAGTCAGTCTTGGTCTTGGTCTTGCGAAGCCCTAGGAAAAATGTTCAAGATCAAAAATTGGGAATCTGGCACATCAACAAACTTTACTAAAATAACATGACTTCCTTTGTCTGCCTAGGTGGATAACATGAAAGAAATACATAATATACCGCTTCATAACCATGCACAAGTTTTCGAAGAACTGGTCAATGACCTTTCGAAGACCGCAACTCGATATCTATTTCCGTTTCGAAAATATATCGAGATTTTTGTTTGGGTAAAAATTTCCATGTTGCGAAGGAAATATCCTTATTTGTCACTAACCCAAAAATAATTCACATTATGTGGTGTGTTGAAGAAAGCTCAAATTCCACAAAGACAATCTTTGATTTTTTCTATATCGAAGAAGTCCTGATTGAATCGTTTTTGATAAAAAAAACTTAATGTAGATTCTGCGTCCACAGCTAGTGCAGATGTGGCATTTCCAATTATTGCAACAAAATCTGCAGCAGCGTGTTCCGTTGACCAGTCTTGAAGTGGAGTCATTGATGTACCTCGAACCGAGTAACATCTTGACTCCTTCAAAGGTAGCTCACGATTTGATTGCCAAATCTGATCAATTTCTAGACAAATGAAACAACAACTCTTCCTTCACCAACAATCCATGTTGCAAAAAGTGAATACAAACTTCAACCTGATGATCTTGCAGAACAGACTTCGAACTCACGTATATCTTTTACAGAACTACTTACGGGTGACTTATTCACACATGTACCATCAGAAGGAACAGAAATTGTGCGGGTCAAGATGGGGTCATGGATGTGGATGATGGTGAGGCTCATGACACAAATGTATAGTCTGCGTTTTATTTATATTCTTGGTAACCATGATACAATCAGCAGTGATGTTCCTGAAATTGAGATAAAAACAGAAACGGTTTCCTTGCCAGATGGTGCGTCCTGCTTTTGGCCTTATATAACCAAAAACTCATGTTTTTAACTTACAGCTACAGAGAAAAAAAACAAAAGAGAACACATGAGAACTGCGTTCAGATGAAACTTAAGAAAAAAAAAAGAATTTTATACCTTGCGCCATCTTTCTGGATCCAGAGAAACACCTCCTTCTCTCTATTCAGCACATCCGTTAAAATTCTCCACGCCTCTACAATATCGGGATTGTTACTCGTGTATCTTGCGAAGAGCAGCGGGTACTTCTTTATTGAGTCGAAATAATCCGTCTCGTTATGCGACGGTCGCACAATCTTCCTTTCAAGTTTCGATGCAATTGGTCTTATCATCATCTTCTGATGAAAGTGACTCGCACAATCTCTGTTTCTTCTGGTACATCTGTAAATAAGTCACCTGTGAGTGGTTCTGTAAAACGAATATACGGTGTGTCCAAGATAAGGATTTCTATCATAGGGATCTTGAAAACCAAATCTCCGAAACGAACCGTTGTACAGAAAATTTCTCAACGCTGTTTAAGAGCTCAAAAAGTGGCTATGAAAAAGTGTCTTTTGTTTTTCCACCTCTTTAACTAACGTCAGAAAAAAATTAAAATGAAACGGCAAATTTCGCTTTTTTAGGCATATCTCCGGAACTACTCAGGATTTTAAAACTTTCCTTAACGGCATATTGTTAGGCTTGAAGATGTGCAACTTTTCTCTAATTCAACCATCTTCGTATCTCTTATGGTTTACAAGATCCCCATAGACATTCTTATCTTGGACACATTGTATACTAACGTGAGTTCGAAGTCTGTTCTTCTTTTTGCAACATGGATTGTTGGTGAAGGAAGAATTGCTGTTTCCTTTGTCTAGAAATTAATCAGGTTTGGAAATCAAATCGTGACCTACCTTTGAAGAAGTCAAGATGTTACTCGGTTCGAGGTACCAATAACTTCACTTCAAGACTGGTCAACGGAACACGCTGCTGCAGATTTTGTTGCAATAATTGGAAATGCCACATCCGCACTAGCTGTGGACGCAGAATCTACACCAAGTTTTTTTTTTATCGAAAACGATTTATTCAGGACTTCTTTGATATAGAAAGAATCAAAGATTATCTTTGTGGAATTTGAGCTTTCTTCAACACACCACAGAATGTGAATTATTTTTGGGTTAGTGACGAATAAGGATATTTCCTTTGCAACATGGAAATTTTTATCCAAACAAAAATCTCGATATATTTTCGAAAACTCGTGCATGGTTATGAAGAGGTATATCATGTATTTCTTTCATGTTATCCACCTAGGTGGACAAAGGAAGTCATGTTATTTTAGCAAAGTCTGTTGATGTGCCAGATTCCCAATTTTTGATCATGAACATTTTTTCATCCAAATTTTGTATCTTTGGTCTATCCAGAGGTTATTTCCAAAATTTCATAAGTTGCCGTCAACTCAATTTATCGAATTTGGAAAAAGTGTTGAGAAAAAAGTTATACCAAAAAACCCTTATCCGGGCGGCGTATTTCAGTTTCCGTGTGCATTTCAGATCTGTACGGTCTTCAAATCAACACGAATTTTGTCACGCAATATTCATTTCCAAACCAAACTTTAAAACACGAGTAATTCACATCCAAACCCGTGTTGATTTGAAGACCGCTGGCCTTCGAGCCACACACTATCTCCTATACCTACCTGTTAGTACGTTATGGGTTCCGAAAGTTTCAAGTTTATCAGCTATCATCAACAAACAATCGTAGTGAATAACAAGACAAAAAAAGAAAAAAATAATTTCGATTGTAAGAAGAATAATGAAACTCTTGGAAGTACCAAAATGTACTTCAAAAACTTTGCTTATTTTTAATGTATGTTTGAATGTCACTATACAGCATGGTTCCTTTTAGCGTTTTCCTGGAGTATGGTATCATGAGAACATTCCAGTTTGGTCTGTCATTAACGTCACTTGCAGCATTAAAAATATAGTACTTCTCAAATACTTAAATGATCAATAGATCATAGTATACGAACTTACCTGAAGTGAAGTTCGATCGTAATTAAACGCAGCAATCACTCTCACCCTTATAGAACCCTCCCGCTTATAGCGAGCAGGTTTATGCTCCTGTAATTCTTTGAACAAATGAGCTGAATATGGAATAGACGAAACAAATGCAGGGCCTGGGCGGAGAGCGGGAGGTTTCTTTGAATTTGGTGCACAACCAGTACTCCGAAGCGGTCTTCATAGTGAAATAAAAATTGATGTCTTCGGACTACACCCTCGTATGATGACGATCGAACTTCACTTCAGGTAAGTTCGTTTGATCTATTAAGTATGGATGAGTAAAGCGTTTCGTTTACAGATAGATCCAATTATCCTTGAATCATCTATAATATTTTCTAGCGAAATTGAATGACATAGCTCGTCTTTTGAAGCAATTTTTTTAAGATAACCTCACCTATAATTGGAATAATTATGCAAGATCTGACAATATATAGTCTCAGGTAATACTCTATCATTTGGCATTAGAAAGGTTGAAAGGTCCTTTACATTTTCGCAAACCACCCTTCCACATAATTCTCTTAATGTTGACACCATCTGCAATAAGGAAAACAATCAAAATTATTTACAAGATAATTGAATAACAGCTTATCATTTCAACTGATTTCAAAGTGCGAATCATTTTTGGAGAATCACTATTTGATTCTGCTACCTTATTTTTGAAACCAACAAATTCCACCCCAACGAGCTGATTTTTCAAAACTAGTTGTCTTTTTAGAACTTTGAGGCGTTGCAGATTGGTTCCAATTGATGGTTACAAGTTTCAGAGTAAATTACCAAGTGTTACTTAATTAATAATTGCTCTCACACATATACGCACATACCCACACAGAAATGTATCCACAAATTTGTATTGAAGCTTTTTTTGAGTGAAGCATTGTTAGTGAACATGTTGATTGAAACAAAATAATGATTTTTCCTCAGTTGTGGACACTGCTGTTAGTCAGCTTGTAGACGTCACAGTTGTTGGAGCTACCTTCAATTTTTCAAATATATTCTTCCAAAAATCATTGAAAAATCAATACAATTTGAAATTAGAAGTAAGTCTACCTAATTTGCTAAGTCGAAAGTACATATTCTATTAAATCAGAGTGCAAGGTGAAGATTCTTCCAGAGATGCGATCAAGTAACATACCAAACTATGGAAGAAGAACATATTTTAACCACACGTAATTAGCTTGACTAGACTATAAGAAGTGACCACAAAAGTTCACACAATGATTTGAAGTGGTTTTCCATTTACTACATCGTGAAGACGTGAAGATGTCATCGGATCGTCAAGTAGCCAAACTAATATAGATAGATCCATGAAATTTTGATGTTCTGCTAGATATTTTTAGGTGTGCTAAGAAAGGATTTTGCGAAATTTCCTCCCTAAGGGGGTAAAAAGGGTAGTGATAGGAAAAATCATATATTGATAAAAAATTGTGTATTTTTGGTCACATCAACTTGAAACTTCATATAAATGATCTTAAATGAAATTGATTGAACACATGTTTCGTTATTTTTTGAAATTCAACCCCTGAGGGGGTCAAATCTCATCTTCTTTGAGCCCTAGAAGATGAGGTGAGAAAAATCATCAATTATTGTTAAAAGATTATGTATTTATGGTAACGTAATCTTGAAATTTTGTATAATCTCAAATTAAATTAATTAATACGTGATACGTTATTTTGCGAAATTCAGCCCCTAAGGGGGTCAAATTCGGACTCAAAGGAGTGGGTGGAGAAAATCGTGTATTGATGAAAGATTATGAATTTTTGCTAACATCTTGTTGAAACTTCGTATAAATAATCTTGATCGAAATTGATGTAGGGAAAATTCAACCCTTAAGGGAGTGAAAGGGGTAGAGGATGTGAACATTCATAAATCAATAAAAAAAAAAGTATTTCTGGTCACACCGACTTGAAACTCCATTATGATGAGAATAATCGTCGTTTTCCAAGTTCATGAGTGTAGCTTTCAACATTATTCGATAACATTCAAACAATCGTGGGCGAAGCTGTGACGGAGGCTGCTAGTACTCCATACAACCCAAGAAGATGTAAACAGTTCAAATATGGGCTATTACTCAATCTTTTTGACGAGGATGTTATTCACCCCAGTAATAGCTCATTTTGAAGATCCTCTGTACCCCATCATATCCTCTTAGTTTGGGAAAGTCGACTCTTGCGGGTGAGTATTAATGAAGTGACAAAAATAATAATAGAAAAAAACTGACGCACGATGTCATATCAACAGGAATGATAACAGAGGCTTGAAATTTGGCAGTTGTGGTCAGGGTCACAGCATAGGGTCTTGAAAATAAAGTAACACTCGACCCCCATTCCATTTGATTTTTTCATTCAAAATGGCGCATAGTTGTCATTTTGACATTTTCAGCTGTCACAACTATGTCAAAAAATGCAAAACGTCATCACATATGGTGTGTCCAAATTTCGCTCGCATATACGGTGTGTCCACTCTGAAGTCGCCCACCCTGTATTAGGTATCGATTCACACACATTCTAAGACTCAATGATGAGTATAAGTAATAAATTAACAAATTAACAAAAAAAAATAACCAAAACAGTAGCATTTTTTTTTTTTTGAAAATGTGAACAGGGAGGTTTTTTGGTCATTCTGATTGAGATTTCGTCAGTTTTTTTCTAAAAAATCCCGTGATACGATTTTCTGAAATTTGACCCACTTTGAACCCCCATCATCACCCAAAAGTACGTCCCTGGAACTGATTTGGTATAATGTTCAAAAAGTGTTTGACGAGACCTAACAAACAAAAAAAAAATGGAAATCGGTTAATAAACAAAAATGTTACAGGGGTGGGACACTTCAGAGTGGACACCCTGTATCAAATGGTTCAAAAGTTTTTGAGCCACACTGTATACTGTGTATAATAAAAATCACTTCCAACAATCGTCAGGATTTATTTGTAACAATAACAAATAAATAATTGACTGGTTCACCGAGCTCAGCTTCACTATTGGCCAGAACAAACGCACCTGGAATAAAAATTAGGCTTAGTCACCTTCCTTATTGAGGTTAACATACAATGAGGAATTTGACAAGCTTAAGTTCTTGAGGTGCTCAAATTGAAAGGGGGTATCAACAGAAACTCTGTAATTGTTAAATCGATTCTACCGGGAACAAAAGCTCGTACCTTAAAAACGTGTAAATATGATAATCAACCTCGAATACAATGCAAATGTACTTTGAACAAAAACACAAAGATTGGGCGTCCCCCACGTAGGCTGGTCATTTTTTTCCTCTCAATTTAGTTTTAATCAACTTACCGCTAAATGTATCAAGCCACATGCCTAAAACCCACCGTTATAGTCATTCTATAACTTCATCAATCAGCCGTGGCAAGCCGATATAGTCTTATGAATGATATTTAACAACTCACAAATCGAGATCACTTCATTCACACGAACCACACTCCCATACCACAAGTATGATTATACTATACCTCTACGCTATAGGAAACAAGGAGCGCTGGCAGATCATTTGACAAGCGTCAAACTCTTTAGACCATTGGTAAGACATTTCAAACCATAATCGCTGGAAAAAGGAGCCGTGGCAAGATTTCAGCCTAATTCTTGATAGCTCAAGAATCAAACTCTTAAACCACCGGGCCACCGGTATGATTTCTCACACCTTAATTGCTGGAAGACACCGCAAAATAGAAATTACAATTACATTATTTCTCTTAAATAACTTGAAACGCGCAATATTGAATTAAGTAAGGTAACTCTGTGAGACCACTCACGATAATCAGTAAAATAGATATCTGGCTCATCATTACAAAACACATTGGCAGCATAAGAATCCATCTTCTGCACTCAAAATACCATCAAAAGGAATTTAGCTTTCAAATATCACTCGGACCACTGTCAAAAATGATTATCAAGGTAGAGAAGAATGACCAGAAAGCACACAAAATTGGGTTGAAAAATGGGTTGCTACAATAATTGTTATGTGTCTTTAAAAAATTCGGTATACAGTGTGTCCAAGATAAGGATGCACAGCATGGGGATCTCGAAAACTATAAGAGATACAGGGTCGGTTAAATAAGACAAAAATTGCGCATTTTTATACCCAACAAGATCCCGTTTTACAAATTTGAAAATTCCAAGCCGTTTCGGAAATATCCGATAAAAAAAAATACCTAAATCTACAGCTCAATTTATTTTAAGGAAAAATGAATTTGAGCCTTACAAATTCAGAATATGTCAAGGGTTAAAACCGGGTGACGATGAACGACGTAGACATTTTTGTGAGTGGTATACTAGGATGTGTGATGAGAGTGTTAATTTTCCATATAAAGTGATTTGATCTGATGAAAGTATGGTGGCCAATAACGGCATTTTCAACAGGCGCAATACCCACTATTGGTCGCAACAAAATCCACGTGTTAATAAACTATCCAGACATCAAGTTCGCTTTGGATTTAATGTTTGGTGTGGGATTTTTGGTAACAAGATTATAGGCCCCATTTAAATAATTCTTTAACTTCCGAGCGGTACCTTAACATCTTGAGGCACGATTTAGAAGATGCCTAACATGATTTACCGCTAGGCGCTGCATGTGCAAGGCTGCTGGTTCCAACAAGATGGCGCTCCAGCCCATAACTCCAGAGAAGTTCGCCAATATTAAGCTGAACGGTTTGATGGAAAATACATTGGGATTTACAGTGGAACACCTTGACCTCCAAGGTCCCCGGACCTAACTCCCTTCGACTTTTTTTTGTGGGGCTACATAAAAAATGAGGTATTCAAGAAATGTTTTGACAACGAGGAACAATTACGTCAATCAGTACGAGCAGCGTTTAATGAAATTACTCCTGAAATGTTGAGTCGTGTTTTGGTGTCTACCGTGAGACGGGAACTTATGTCTAGAATAGGAGGTCATTTATTCGAACATTTGTTATAGAATTTGTTCTTCATCAACATTTTCTTCTGCCTTTCATCGCTTTTTTTTATTGTTTTTTTTTCAGGGCCTACTACAATAAAATACTAGAAATGTATTAAAAAGCCATTCTTGTGGATAAAAACATAAGTAACCATATTGTGTCGTACATCGTTGAATTCGCAATTAAAAGTGGGTGGGTGTACTTTTTTTCCGTCCCATAAGAAAAAACAAAGTTGATGGTGGTTCCTTGGAATCGAAACGTTGTAATGAAAATTTGTTAACGTCAATTTGTAGAGCTTGAAAAGTGACAATGAAAAAGTGTTTTCGGTTTTTTCATATCTTTCAAAATAGCTTTAAAAAAAATAAAAACGAAATCGCAATATTTCGGTATTTATCGGATATTTCCGGAACGGCTTGGAATTTTCAAATTTGTAAAACGAGATATTGTTGGGTATAAAAATGCGCAATTTTTTTCAAATTTAACCGACACTGTATCTGTGATATACGATTGTCCGTATATTCGTTTGACCCTCGTATTCGTTTGACCCTCGTATTGTTTATAAAATCCCAAACACAGTTATTTGGACACATTCCGCTAGTCAGTAATAAATGGGTCGTACTCAAATTAGCACGTGTATTTATTTCGGTACAGAACAGTATCTTTTATAGTTTCCGAGATCCCCAAGCTGTGCATTCTTATCTTGGACACACTGTACTTTTTTAAGAACATCGAGACCAATACCAAGACTAGCCAGCCTTGGTCTTGGTCATGGTCTTGCGAAGCCCTAAGAAAAATGTTCAAGATCAAAAATTGGGCATCCGGCACATCGACAAACTTTGCTAAAATAACATGACTTCCTTTGTCCACCTACTTGGATAGTATAAAAGAAATATACCGCTTCATAACCATGCAGAAGTTTTCGAAGAACTGGTCAAGGACCTTTCGAAGACCGCAACTCGATATCTATTTCCGTTTCATATCGAGATTTGCGTTTGGGTAAAAATTTCCATGTTGCGAAGGAAATATCCTTCACTTTATTTGTCACTTACCCAAAAATAATTCACATTATGTGGTGTGTTGAAGAAAGCTCAAATTCCACAAAGACAATCTTTGATTCTTTCTATATCAAAGAAGTCCTGATTGAATCGTTTTCGATAAAAAAAAAACTTGGTGTAGATTCTGCGTCCACAGCTAGTGCGGATGTGGCATTTCTAATAATTGCAACAAAATCTGCAGCAGCGTGTTCCGTTGACCAGTCTTGAAGTGGAGTTATTGATGTACCTCGAACCGAGTAACATTTTGACTTCTTCAAAGGTATGTAACGATTTGATTCCCAAACCTGATTAATTTCTAGACAAAGGAAACAACAACTCTTCCTTTACCAACAATCCATGTTGCAAAAAGCGAATACAAACTTCAACCTGATGATCTTGAAAAACACACTTCGAACTCACGTTAGTATGTTTTCCTTTTACAGAACTACTTACAGGTGACTTATTCACAGATCTACCAGAAGAAACAGAAATTGTGCGAGTCAAGATGGGCTCATGGATGTGGATGATGGTGAGGCTCATGACACAAATGTTAGTTTGCGTTTTATTTATATTCTTGGTATCCATGATACAATCAGCAGTGATGTTCCTAAAATTGAGATGAAAACAGAAACGGTTTTCTTGCCAGATGGTGCATCCCTATTTAGGCCTCATAATCAAAAACTTATGTTTTTTACTTACAGCAAGCAGAGAAAAAAAGAAACATAAGGATTGCGTTTAGACGAAACTTGAGAAAAAAAAGAATTTTATACCTTGGGCCATCTTTCTGGATCCAGAGAAACACCTCCTTCAACTCTATTCAGCACATCCGTTGAAGTTCTCCACGCCCCTACAATATCGGGATTGTTACTCGTGTATCTTGCGAAGAGCAGCGGGTAAATTTCGTGACTTCGAAATCAAAACACTCACCGTTAGTTTCAAAGACCTGCTCTTGGTACAGATCCTTGTAGTAGTGAATTAGCTTGTTTTCTCTCTTTATTAATTCCTTCCAATTTGTTGAACAAATGAGGTGTTCGTGGTGTCTGGGCTCTAGGAGGACATTCATCTGAAATGACCGTCACGTTCTCTGTAATAAGTCATCTTCTGTTTCAGCTCAATCGAACTCACCTTGATGTTCATTGGTTGGTTCTCCGTCGATTTCGTCATCTTCTGATGAGAGTGTACAGATACTCATTTCATCATCAGTACCTGCTGATAATTGATCTGCAACTAATAGAACTTTTTGAAGAAATGATGATTTCGAATGAGGATTTATATACCATTCATGTTCTCGTCAACTTGCTCATGGTCTTCAGTCTAGTCTGTCTCTGTCTGTACCTGTAAGTAAGAAACATAAGTTTTTGGTAATAAGGCCAAAGTCAGGATGCACCATCTGGCAAGGAAAAAGTATCTGTTTTTATCTCAATTTCAGGAACATCAATGCTGGTTTCCAAGAATATCAATAAAACGCAAACTATACATTTGTGGCATGAGCCTCACCATCATCCACATCCATGGGGCCCATCTTGACCCGCATAATTTTTGTTTCTTCTGGTACATCTGTAAATAAGCCACCTGTAAGTAGTACTGTAAAACGAATATACGGTGTGTCCAAGATAAGGATGTCTATCATGGGGATCTTGGAAACCAAATCTCCGAAACGAAACGTTGTACGGAAAATCTCTCAACGCTGTTTAAGAGCTCAAAAAGAGGCGATGCGAAAGTGTCTTTAGTTTATCCATATCTCTGTAAATAACATCAGAAAAAATAAAAACGAAACGGCAAATTTCGCGTTTTAAGGCATATCTCCGGAACTACTCAGAATTTTAAAACTTTCTGAACGGCATATTGTTAGGCTTGAAAATGTGCAACTTATCTCTGATTTAATAATCTTCGTATCTCTTATGGTTTCCAAGATCCTCATGATAGTCATCCTTATCTTGGACACATTGTATACTAACGTGAGTTCGAAGTCTGTTCTTCAAGATCATCAGGTTGAAGTTTGTATTTGCTTTTTGCAACATCGATATTGTTGGTAAAGGAAGAGTTGCTGCTTCCTTTGTCTGGAAATTAATCAGGTTTGGGAATCAAATCGTAACATACCTTTGAAGGATTCAAGATGTTACTCGATTCGAGGTACTTCAATACTTCACTTCAAGACTGGTCAACGGAACACGCTGCTGAAGATAATGTTCCAATAATTGGAAATGCCACATCCGCACTAGCTGTGGACGCAGAATCTACATTCAGCTTTTTTTTTATCAAAAACGATTCAATCAGGACTTCTTCGATATAGAAAGAATCAAAGATTATCTTTGTGGAATTTGAGCTTTCTTCAACACACCACATAATGTGAATTATTTTTGGGTTAGTGACAAATAAGGATATTTCCTTTGCAACATGGACATTTTTACCCAAACGCAAATCTCGATATATTTTCGAAACGGAAATTGATATCAAGTTGGGGAATTCGAAAGGTCGTTGACCAATTCTTCGAAAGGTCGTGCATAGTTATGAAGCGGATTTCTTTTATGTTATCCACGTCTCAAAGGAAATCATGTTATTTTAGCAAAGTTTGTTGACGTCCAGATTCCCAATTTTCGATCTTGAACATTTTTCTATCCATATTATTATTTTGAATGAACACGAATTTGTCACGCAATATTCATTTCCAAACCCGTGTTGATTTCGAGGCGTCAAACTTTAAAACACGCGCGTATTTCTATTAAAGTAGGCCGAGTAATTCCGCTGACCTTCAAGCCACACACTATTTCCTATACCTACCTGTTTGTACGTTATGGGTTCCGAAAGTTTCAAGTTTATCAGCTACTTTTTTTTATATATGTTTCGATGCCATTATACAGGAATTACAGGATGGTTTCTTTTAGCGTTTTCATGGAGTATGCTGTCATGAGACCATTCCAGTTTGGTCTGTCATCAACGTCACTTGCAGCATTAAAAATATAGTACTTCTCAAATACTAAAATAATTGGATAACATTTAACGTCCTTTTTGGCGCTGAGTAGATACCTACATGATAAATCGTTACTTGATGATTTTTCACAAAAACGTGGAAATTTGATGAGAAACTATTATATCTCTAGTTTTGAGCTAGTGTAGGTATTAGCTTATGCCAATGTCATTATGATAGCTTCTTGATATTCCCATCGTATCAATATACGAATAAACTTGATATGTGAAGATTAATAAAATAATGTGATTATACTTATTTATATTTGAAATTATTAGGGATTATCATTTTTGGTATTGTATAGTTCTTCATATTATTCATCCACACATCGATCCTGAAATCCCAAAATCCCTTTTCTTTCCACAAAATACCATACGCAGCAAAGATCGACACACGCAACCGACAACACCGCCCTCACGGAAATCCACCGACAACTGTCAGATAATAATAATAATGAAGTTTATTTAGCCAAAGCTACAAAGTATACAATATGCTTATTATAAAATACACTACCTAATAATGAATAATAAAATTTAATAATACGTTGATGCATGGTTAGTGAAACATTGATGAAATATCAACCTATGAAATTAAAATTACAAATAAAATTGTATATGCACAAAAACAAAATAAAACTTTGAACAAACCAACACTTCATAAAATATATAACATAACATGTGACTTTAAAAGGGTTTTGAAGTGGCTTAAGTTGTTACAGACTTTTAATTCATTTGGTAATTTATTGAATTCGTATAGGCCTTTGATAAGAATTGAATTATATAATTGACTAGTGTTGCATCTGTCAGATGTCAGAATCTACGCTACAATAGACCCCCAGCTCCAAAATCCGGTTGCGCGGTAATAAAAAGTGAGGTTATGTACAGACTTTGGGCCTTGTTTATCTACTCTCATTGATTTTTAAGAATAGGATTTCTCATTAGCCGTATTAAATCAAGACGTGAAAATGTGACAGCAGTCTCCTCAAATATATCAAAATATACAAAGACTCTTCCACCCGCTCCTCCAAATATTCCATAAATTCTACAGGATGCTTCAAAAAAACGTTCAAATATTCGCAAATGGAATAGACTCAACTTTTTCACATGTAACAAAAAATTTTTTCAATGAACATAGCATTAAATTTTGATTGAAAAATGTAATCATTGTCTTTAATCGTTTTTGAAATATTAAGAATTAAGTATCAGACGTGCTTTCATCTAATGAAATTGTCTGATTTCAATCAATTTTGAGGTTAAGCGATGTCTCTAGAAGTACATTTAACATTCGCATTCACTCAAGACATTCAATAAGTTTCTCTTTGATATAAAAGTGAGCTTAATGCACGTTTGATATGAAATTCGCAATATCTCAAAAATGGCTGAAGATAAGTGAAGGAGATTTTTTTTTTTATCAAAATTGACTGCTGAGTTCATCGCAAACATTGAACACAGGTGTTCCATTTGAAAATATTGAGTTTCAGGCTATTCCATTTGCGAATATTTGAACGTTTTTTTAGCACACACTGTAGAATTTATGAAATATTATAAAGAGTCTATATGTGTACTTTGATTTTTGAAGGGACAGCTGTCAAATGTTTACTCTCACTAAGAAATCTTATTTTAAAAAACAATGTCATTTGTCATTTTATTCATAAAATGGCAACCCCGATTTTTTCTTCCACATTTTGATTCCTTTTTAAAAATAAATGATCCCTTTATTGAACGACATCAATGGCCATCATCGACCGTTCTGGTGATATTTGCATTTTAAGCCCAATTTTGCTGAAAAGTTGGGTACTTTGGCGTTATACAGCGTGTCCCAAAAAGTTATACAAGGTTAGGAAACATCACCAGAACGGTTCAATTATTCAAAAGATACACGAGTTAGAAAAAACTGTCTTATATAAAAGTTGTCGGCCTTTTAAAATCTACATATCTGTTATATATTGGAATATACGGGATCAAGCATAAAGTTGTCAAAGTTGCATTTTTTTAAATGGAACCTTGTATATGCATGGATATTTAAATTCTTCCTTTGATTTTGAGCAAAAATTGTGATACACAAAATGTTCCTGAATTCAGTCGTTTTCGAGTTACCGCGTTTTATAAATGACATTTTTGCATCTTTGACAAGCTATAAAACTCAAACCGTATGCCGTATACATATTTTAAATTTTTTTGACAAGAATCAATCTAAATATGTGTTCTTTTGGCTACTGTTGTTTAAGTTGGCACCCCCACAAAATGTACCTCAAATCTGATTTCATTTTTGATTTGCACACCTTTTGCACAGTTTTGCACCTGGTTTTGCACAACCAATCAGAATGTTTGCACACCTACCCATAAGTAAATATAAGGAAAATAAGGTGGCGGTGCCAACTTAACGATAGCACCCCTCCCCCAACTTTTTGTTTTTTTTTTTATGGCAATCGATAGTACTAGTTTTGCACAATGTTGCATAACCAAAAGAAACTTTTGCACAGGGGCGTACGCCGAGTAATACGTTTCTCAAAATATCAATCTGGCACCACCCATGCACTCAACTTTTTGGATTTTTTTTTATGTCGATCAATAGTATTAGTTTTGCACAGCTTTGCACAGCCAAAATGAACTTTTGCACAGTGACGTACGCCGAGTAAAACGGACCTCAAAATGTCAGCATAGCACCCCTCACTCATCTTTTCGAATATTTTTTTATAGCAATCTATAGTACTAGTTTTGCACAACCAAAACAAGCTTTTGCACAGTGACGTACACCGAGTAAGTAAGACTCTACAACTACAATCAATATGTTTATTTTCTACCTTGGTTAATGGGGAAATTGCTTTTCTTCTTTTCCAATAAATCCCGATAAATAGGAATATTTATCGGGATTATTTTATTTTTTGAACTTTCCAAAAACTACAAGATGTCTCGACTGATTCAATTAGACGTATAATTTTGATTGACCAGAAAACTTGAAGAGCAATTTATTTCGACATCGGTTAATCAGAAACTCATTTGAGTTGTGGAATGTGCAAAGCTGTTCAAAACGGGTAATATTATTATTTGCATAGCATAAAAATATAAAACAAGTTCAAAAGATTGAGGAGGGGTTGCTAATTCACGATTTTGAGAAACTTATTGCTTTCCGTACGCCACTGTGTTGATATTTTGAGAAAAGTATTACTTGGTGTATGTCACTGTGCAAAAGTTTGCTTTGGTTGTGCAAAACTGCGCGAAACTAGTTCTATTGATTACCATAAAAAAATTATCGCAATGTTGAGGGGGGGGTGCTATGCTATGGGGTCCGTTTCACTCGTACGACACTGTGCAAAAGTTTCTTTTGGTTGTGCAAAATTATGCAAAACTAGTACTATCAATTGCCATAAAAAAAATCCAAAAAGTTGAGTAGTAATTTTCCTCATATCTACTTATGGGTAGGTGTGCAAAATTTTTGATTGAACCAACCCTCTTGGATAGCTTTGAAAAGTTTAGAATAGAAAGTGCACACCGTTTTTCTCTATCTTGGACCGTTTGAGTTGTATAGCTTGTCAAATGTGTAAAAAATGTCATTTATAAAACGCGATAACTCGAAAACGGCTGAATCAAGGAACATTATGTTTATAAAAATTAGTCATAATTTTGGTAAAGTTTATATGACCTTTTTGATTTAAAATTTATCCAGGAACTCCCCATTGAAATTATAACATACGCATTAAGTAACACCCTGTACAGGGGGTCTATTAAAAAATGCAACTTTGATCTGCCATAACCTCATGCCTGACCCTGTATATTCCAATTTATCACAGATATGAAGATTTTCAAAAGCCTCACAGCTTTTACCAAAGACATTTTTTTTAACTCATTTATCTTTTGAAGTAATCGACCGTTCTGGTAATTTTTCCTGACCCTGTATACATCTGGTAAACATTTTTTTTTTAAATTTTACGAAAAGAAGTAAGTTATTCTTCATAAAAAGCTCTGCATGGTCCAAGAACTAAAATGCAAACAGGTGACACATTTTACTAGTCATATACGAGGTTTCTCAAAAAACATGATTTTCGCTTAAGAATAGAATAGAGTTTTATTTATGACAAAACTAAAAATTGTTATTTAATAATGTTGATTAGAGTTGAAAACCACGTTCAAAAATCCAATTAGAGCTATCTACGATGAACGGTTTTGTTTCGATTTTCGAGATAAAAATGAGAAGATATTTCTAATTCTAATTCTTCTAATACAGAGTTTTCCATATGTATCAAACTTGAAAAAATTGTAAAAAATAAGAAAACCTGATGATCATCCTAGAGAGGTGTAATCAGACATTTGCACGTAGTTTTCAATTCCAATCCACCTCAATAACAATTTCCAATTTTGTCACATATGAAAAGGTAGGTACTATACTCTTGAGCGAAAACCAAATTTTTTGGCAAATCTCGTATATGACAGAGAAAACTTGTCATCTAATGATTGCATTTTAGGTCTTGGATCATGCAGATCATTTCATAAGAAATAACTTTTTTTCGTGAAATTGATAATAAAAAAGTTTACCATGTCTCGCCATATGTAGTATACCTACAACTTTTTGGGACACATTGTAAATTAAAGTGACTATTAGATTTCGAGGGTACCTAAAAGAAAGGCTGGTTATTCAAAGATGTAATAGTAATCATGATAAATAATTATTGTGTGTATATTTTTATAAGCGTTTATAATTTTTACCGACATTTCTACTTTTCTATCTAAGGCTAATTAATATAAAGTCCCTTTATTAAAAGAAAGACCCTGTAAACAGGGTGCGTCCACTCTGAAGTGTCCCACCCCTGTAACATTTTTGTTTATTAACCGATTTTCATTTTTTTTTGTTTGTTAGGTATCGTCAAACACTTTTTGAACATTATACCAAATCAGTTCCAGGGACGTACTTGGGGGTGATTATGGGGGTTCAAAGTGGGTAAAATTTCAGAAAATCGTATTATCGGGATTTTTTTGAAAAAAACTGAATACGGAATCTCAATCAAAATGACCAAAAACCTCCCTGTTCACATTTTCAAAAAAAAAAATCTTATTCTGTTTTGGTTATTTTTTTTGTTAATTTGTTAATTTGATACTTATACTGCTCATTGAGCCTTCCTAGTGTTGCACAAAACAAGAAATCTTGTCTTGAAAACTAGTTTCTTCTTGTCTTGAAATTCAAGACAAGAAATTTTCAAAGTCTTGTCTTGTCTTGCAAGACTCTTGAAATTTCTTGTCTTGCACATATTATTTGTTAAGATTTTATATCCTAATAAAAAGGTAAAAAAATGTAGGACGCTAATTTTAGCAAAAAAAATCTTAACGGAACAAGTTCTGTTTATTAAAATATGAAACACCCTATGTGTATAGTGATAACTCGACCATGCTCGAAGGTAGCCCATTTTATTCTAATCTCAATGATATGACACTTTATATATCTGTATCAAAGAATAATTGTATTCTTTGTCTATACAGGGTTTTTATTAATTGAATGCCGATATTTAAGGGTGATAATGCTTGGATGATTTTGAGACAAAAAGTTCATATGGACATAGGTCCGCAAGAGCATAGATTTTAAGATACAGGGTGTTGAAATTTAAAAAAAAAATACTTTTTTTTATCATCACTTTGATACTATTCCAGATATCTTTTTGAAATTTGGTACACGTCTTCTATGCATCAAAATGCATTGAATGATATTGGATGACACAGCAGGGTGTCAATGCAATTAATTTTTTTTTTATTTTTTCAAGCGAAAACCATGCGCCGGACGGAAAAAAATCAGGAGAACAAATTGGCTCAGAAATAAATAGAGATTTTAAAAATAATTTTTATTTTGGAAGGAAGCAGTGGCGTACAAGTTTTTTCTCCGAAATTATTGAGTGCAAAGCCCGTACGGACGCCACTGGTAAAAATAATGAAATTGTTGGTACATCACAAAATGCATATTGAAGCCTAGACGACGTGTACCAAATTTCATGAAGATATCTGGAATAGTATCAAAGTAATTATAAAAAAATCATTTGTTTTTTAATATTTCAACACCCTGTATCTTGAAAATTAAGCTCTTGTTCAATGTTCATAGGAACTTTTTGTCTTAAAATCATCCAAGTATTATCACCCTTGAGTATCGGCATTCAATTGATAAACACCCTGTATAGTAATCGCAAAAAAAGTAATTACTCAAAATAGGTACGTACCTACCATATTTTTAAAAATATAATTCTAGTCAATATACCTACTAAGAGAAATATGTACCTATGTCAACAGAGGAGAGACGAAAAACCAAAATTGGTGTTCGTATCCTCTCCAAAATGTCAGCCTCTTGGTTCTTTTCTTCTCAAGAAAATCTGAAAAGTTACAATAATTTGTTTTTTGGTTTGTCGTTCTATTTTTTTTAAATAAAAACGTGACATCAAATCAAAATTTCATCAACATAAAATGACCACCCTGTTTTTTTTAATTCTTTAACGTTAAACAGCAAAATTTAAGTTAAGTATTGTTGAGATATAAAGGAGTTATATAGCATTTTTTCCACGAAGTTCCATGAAGGTCTATGATTTTGTCATTAATCCTTTTTTCAGATGAATGAAGGTTTTATGTAACCATTCTTCTTCATATCACAGCAATAGAACTTCTAGATTAGCTATAAAACTTATTAGGTATACAAATAGAAGTTTCAACGCTGTTATATAAAAAAAGGAGAATAGTGTGGCGTCAACAAATAAAAATAATCATAAAAATTTAGAAGAATTATCGCACGGAACTATTATATGCCATAGATTAGAAAAAAATATATACTCTCTGGGCTAGATTTGACGACCATCAAATCACAAGAATTCAAACCATGATAAACAGAACTTAATGCAAACCATAGCAAATGCTATGTTGGTTGCATAGATTACATTTATTTGACGTTGGACTTCACAATATTTGGCAATGCTGGACTATTTCTGCGGTCAGATGCTCCTGTTGACTTGCGCAAAGACCTGATTATCACTTTTAAAAATTTATCATTTCCAACTTTCAAGAAATCTTGAATTCAAGAAATCTTGCAAGACTCTTGCAATTTCTTGCATATTGAAGTATTGTCTTGTCTTGAAGTACAAGACAAGAAATTTTGAAAGTCTTGTCTTGAATTTTTTGCAAGAGTCTTCTTGATCTTGCAAGACATTTTCAAGAGTCTTGTGCAACACTAAGTCTTCCTGTACGTTCTTATTCACAGTAAAGATGTTAATAAAATCCCAGAATGTGTGTTTTACACAAAAAATCATCGATACCTAATACAAGGAGGGCGACTTCAGAGTGGACACACCGTAGAAGAAAATTAAATGAAGACTAATTTCTACTATTGCATAATTATACTATATAAATAGAATGTACTTTCTGAACATTGAAAATAACTTCTTTATTTTTTAACTACTTTCAATACTTCTTGTGAAGTTCAAATACTATTAATACTTTTCAATACCTATTTTTCTCTTTAAATACCATTTGATACTTTTGAATACTAGAGTATTATTTGAATACGGTGTACACTTTTTATAGCAGTTGCGCACCCCCCGGCAACATGACATTTTTTTTAGATATCAATATTCTGAAGGAAAACTGTTTAGAAGCCTAATCGAGAAAAATATTCAAGAAAATCCGCAGTCCATAACAGTGAACACAATACGGTTTAAATAAAAGCAATAATAGGCCTTGAGACAACAACGAATAGATTTCCTTTTGGAAGGACCTACTATTTCCACTGATCCGTATTGTGTTCACTGTAATGGACTGCAGATTAAGCCCGATCACGCAAAAACGGTTTCTCAAATCAAAAACATTTTTTGACCTCGTTTTCGCGTCTGCTGCGAAATCTGACAAAGCTGGAATCATTTTTTTTTCCACTTTTTTTAATTAGGTCATTTTATACAGCTTTCCTTTTGGAAGAATTAGTCTATCTATCCAAATAAAAAATTTGGCCCATGTCAGGTTTTCAAAAACTTACCCTGTGTACCTAATTGAAATTTTACTGGTGATTTTTCAGTCCACAATCTACTGCAATTTTTTTTTTTTTTAGTTTTACCCCATTAAGATCTTTCTAGAAGGTGTTTGCAACCATTGAAACGTTGTGCAAATGTGAGGTTAGGTTATGTGATACGCTTACGGGACTGGGAGTGAATAGGGGTGCTGGGTGGATAAAAAAAACGCGCAAAAGTCGTAAACTAAACGTCAATTTTTGATTAATTTATTATGAAATAGCAAGAGACTTACGTTTTTTACGACTTCAGTGCATTTGGTTACCCACCCATTGCCCTTATTCCTTATTAGCTCTTAATCCTGTAAAATTGCCAAATGACCACACATTTGCGCAACATCTCAATGGTCCTTCTAAAGAGTCTAAATAAAAAAAAACGTTGTCAAATGTGACTTTAAAATTATAACAAAATAAAGTTTTCCACACAATTGGCAAAAATCTGGAATAGATATTAAAGGGCAAGAAAACATTTGAAAAAAAAGAGATAGCAAATAAGTAGAGGGCAGGGTAGAAGGTAACCAAATTCTATAAGCTTAATGGCGACAGCAGAGAATTGATGAAAATGTTAAAAAAAAATACTGATTTTTCATGTTTAAGAACATTTGCGCAGCATATGAACATATAAGTCGTATTCAAATTACATAAATAGTTTGTAAACTGAAAAATTACCATCTAAATCTATTTTTCAAGTAAATAAATACAGAATGATAAAGTGATAACAACTGTTGAATCAAAAACTTGAAATGAACGAGCTAAAGAAATGTTTTGAATAATCACAAAGAATATACCTAGTACGTCCAGCAACAATAAATATCAATGAGGAAAAAAACCACAAATCAAAAAACAAAATCAAAACACTAACCTTACAACATCAAAACACCAAAATATCGTCTCAATCCAAAACTAATTTCAAATTTCCCGCCCCGGGAAAACACTAATCTCCGAAGAACCCGAAGTCGATAACTCCCGAACCACCATTCGACATTCGCGGTCATCTTGTTGGTTGAAACCCCGTTCAAGCGAATTTAAAATCTGATTTTTCACTTTTCAGCCATGTTTTCCCATTTTTTCGAGGAATTCACACATTCCTGGCGAGCCCGACACTATTAACACGAGTTTCGTCATCAAAAAAAATATCATTTTTCGGTTGTTCCGGGAAAATTTGGGAATCATTGACCAGCGACGCGAGCTGGGTGTTAACAACACGATTGACCGAGATGAAAAAAACGATTTTCAGTATGACGAGTATGACAATTACAGAGACAGTTCTATTTACAATTATAATGGATCAAGCTTACGTGGAGCAATGTTATCGAACACTGTTGCCAGTTGATTTTGACCATTTCATTGATAATTGGTCTATGGTCTAAAAGGCTATATCATAAAATAAAACATTTGAATAGTCTTATCCTCGGCCTGATCCTGATAGTTCTGTTTGTCATCAATAAAATAAACAGTCTAAAAGCACCTCGAACTAAGCAAACTTTCACGTTGAATCAAATTATTAATTACAAAATGAGGAAGTGACGATTCAACTTTTATATAAAAAAACTTGAACATGAACCGGTATAGGTATAAGCTGACGAAATGTTCTAACAATAATTTGATAACCATAAAAACTATAGTTCAACCAGCAAAAATAAATATCCTGTCCGTCAATCAAGAAAAAACACCAAATCAAAACACTAACCTTCCAAAACAGCAACATGATGCCCATCCAAAATCAATTTCACAATTCACGTTTGGCACCCCGGAAAAACAAAGCCGACACTCCCGAATCCCGAACCCGAATCACCATTCGAAATACGCGGCCATCTTGTTAATGGAACTCCGTCCGAGCCGATTAAAAATTCGAGTTTCCAGCGATGTTTTCCCAGTTTTTTGCGGAAAAACACACTCCAGGCAAGCCAGACACTACTTTCAAGTGTTTAGTTACAAACAAGGAGATTATTTTTCCGTTTTTCCGGGAAAATTTGGGAAAAATTGACGAGCGACGCGAGCTTGATGTTACCATTAGGGTTGCTCGATGTGGAAAGGACGATTTATGATTTTATTTTGACAATATTGACGTGACATATGAATATATGATGGATGAAGATCATGGGCGTAGTGGCCGCGTTTTGACAGTTTAAGCGTATTGACGTACATGTTCTGATTGAATGTATAATTTTGAATCATGACGGCGGGAATATCACGAACCACTCCGAACCAGTCTAAATTATAATACAAGTCATGAAGTAACAATTACAACGTCTAACATCTAACGTCAACGGTGGTAAAAATTTTGCATTGATTGAAGGGGCTTTCTTTGAAAATTAAGATATACCTATTACGATTACGAGATACGAGAATTGTTCAATGAGACTGTGATTTGAAAAAATAACTTATTTATTATATTATCGCAACAGGAATGATGTTCATCACCTTATGACGTAAAATTTTACATAAAACATATCCAAACCTAACAAGAGTTTTATGATTTGTTGGGAAAAAAGATTAATTCTAAACAATAGAACACTAAAACTGGAAGATGTAGGTAGATGGTTACAGATTTTGGGATGTGATTGAAGCGGTTTCTGGAGGACTGGGGTTGATAATAATGTTTAAAACTGATTAGCCAAAAAGCACTAACTATACGTCGCCATATTGTTTTTCCAAAGTGAACTAAACAAAACTCGTTTATTCTGGTTTTTCCGCATTACATAGATGCTGTTGCTTGTATGAGTGAGAAATCCAGGATGAGGAATTAATCAATCAAGTTTTCCTATTTCAATAATATGTATTTTTCTCATCTAGTATTCCCCGAAAGGCATAGACACACACATATACCATAAAATGAAACTATCTACCAGTCTTTTATGAAAATATTGACTGTTAGATCACGATATCTTTGATATCTATCTCCTACCCACTAACCTCAATCTTAACGCAAAAATCACTTCATTTTTCACCGTGTTTCTCAGTTTTTCAAAAAAACAATTTGAAGTTGAATGAAAGCAGGTTGAAACTAGTTGAATAGTTGCAGATCCGTCTAGAGTGTTATAGTTGGAACTAGAAGTAAACCTAACCTCAATCGAGACCACACGCGGTGTTGCAAAAACCATCACTTCAGGGCTTGTATTACAATATAGAGGGCTCTGCACGAACCAATCATATCGCAAAACGTGAAACGTCCTTGAAATACGCACATGAGGACCCACCATCAACATCCCGCCGTCATGATTCAAAATTATACCAGAACGGGTATGTCAATACGCTAAAATGTCAAAACGCGGCTACAACGGCCATGGGGACGCACCATGTGAGTTCTGTTGACGTGTAGCAAATTTTAACGAACACTGTTGCCGAGTGTACTTCGACCATTTGATTGATTTGTATTGATTATTGGGCTGGATGGCTTATGAAGTGAACGTTGACTCAAAATCGGTTTGTTACAAAAATTCCAACAGTTTGGACGAACTTCAAACTTCCCTTGATGGATGATATTATGTCAAATATTTTATTATTAAACCTAAATTCAATGGAATTGAAAACGAAGTCATTAAAAGTAATTTTGAAATGTAGGTAATTTGGATTACATTTCTCAGGAACACAACGAATACGCCCCATGTAACAAGGGTCATAACTCAAGTACCTACTTTCCAAAATAGGAGGTGATTGCGCAGGTAGCAAAAATCCCCACCTATACCACAACAACAGAGATCACACAGGTAGATGACCCAATAATGTTCGTCAGTCTACAATCAGCATCGGCGATGACAATAAGAGCTCTGATGATGCCTTAGTTGGCGAAACATGTGTTACCTTCATTGTGTAATGAGAGGATTTGTTCAGTTCATGTTTGTGATGATCAATGAAAATAAAACTAAATACTTGAAAAAATATATTTATTGATTCCAAATACAACATAAATCCTGCAACTACGTAATCTGGAAAAAACTGTACCTCAGACATACGGGGTAATTATTAATTAACCCACCACCACGCCCATCGTTCTTATTGGTCCATTTTTGGAACGGGTCACAGGCAGACGAAGGCAATGGTCTCAAAGTGAATTTATATATTGGATGTTTTTCTGTAGTATTTCTATGGTATGAGTACTTGAATTAATTTACTACCTACACGCCACTGGCTATATCACATATATTTTTGAGGTGTGTGTGTAAGTCGTACCGTCTAACTCTGCTTTATAGGGAAAATTCGCGGGTGCAAGCTTGAAATTCTACAATTGAAGAAAATCTTGTGAGTAGAAGTTTGAATTCATGACCCTACGAAATATTTCCAACTTAGTCGGTAATTACCGAACATAGATGCGGGCAATTTCGTGAACCATTATAACATTTTATACAAACTAGAATCATATCTATGTCTAGATCGTTATCTGGTTTAATGTTGGTGTAATATTATTCAAAAGATTACAAACGTCAAAATTTGTCACAATTCTCTCTAAACAGTCTCTCTTGCTAAACAAACAAGCCTCCGAATCGGACATGCAGGGTGTGAAAAGGTGGGTACAAATAAAACTAGGGTGGGTAATAATCGGTACAATGAAGCAGTCAAGGGCACAAAAGATACAGCAATTGGATAAACTCGAATTGCGGCTAAAGAGAACATTTGGCGTTGTGTAAGCAGACACTTTTTGTTGCTTGGAGAATATGACACCTCGTTTGGGTTAGTGTGGATGTGTGGTTATTCAATTAGGTGCGAGGATATCTGAGGTCAAGCGTCCAGATGAAGACCTATTACTAAATCGTCCATCAGAATCAAAATTCGACCAGAATGGGTTCTTGGTTGAACTCTACTGTGTGTCTTATCTATGAAATAGCTACCTACTTACCATATACACGTATATGTGAGCAATTCTGCAATTCTTAGCAGATAAGCAGACACCAGACCTGCATCTTTATTTATTGGTGGTATTCAAAAGGAACTCAAACCCCAACCCATTGCCCATTAGTTCTCTATTATAATATTTGATTGATCTACGACTTGTTATGTACTGCGTAGTTTCAAGAATTGCGTTCTGGATTTAGTTCACTGTTTTCTTCAGAGATAAGGTAGAATAAGGGAGGCATTATTCTGCCGTTAGCCGCATGAGTCGGTTGATATTTTGTTATCACGAGAAAGTTAAATAGATTTTTGTTGAAGTTTCTCAGAGTTTCATTATTAAAACGACCAATTATCACATCAGAAGTGGGATTCGAACTACTAGAAGTACCACAGAGTGCGTGTTATGCAGTGTTACGTGACTTTATCAAATTTATTACGTGACATTTTTATATTTTGGACTAAACAAAAATGGAGGAGTTTGTAAAAATGTTTGCGGACTCCGTAAAAGCCATGCAAAAGCAAAATAACACTAATAACAGTGCCATAGCTACTACCGTGACGATGCCAAACTTTGATCCCCTGTTGGACGATTGTGACGCGAAAAAGTGGTGCGTCGAGGTAGAAAAACTAGGAGAGATGTTTGACTGGACTGAGTACGAGTTACTGGTAAGGAGTGCTTCTGGACTAAAAGGGGAAGCTGGAGAATGGTTTTTGTCATGGCAGCCGAATGAAAAAACATGGGAGACGTTGAAGCTGGACTTGTGCAGCATGTATCCAGCGAAAAGAAACTTGAGCGAAAAGTTCCGAAAAGTTAGCCTTTTCACCAGCGACCTTGCTGATTCGTTTTGTGAGTATGCCAGATAAAAGGTTTCTTTAATTAAGTCATTGAACTTTGATCTCTCTGAAAGTCATCTGCTTGAAATTGTAATTGGGGATATTGTTGATGTTCAGCTTAAAACTGCGGCTTTTAATAGCAGAGTGGCATCTGTTAGTGAACTGCTTATACTGCTAAGCAACTATTCAAAACGGAAATTTGTTGATGCAAACAAGCATAAAAGGCCATATCCGTTTGATAAAAAAGTTGAACAAAAACATAACGACCGTAGAAACTGCTTCTCTTGCAATGAACCGGGACACTTAAGACGCAACTGTCCTAAAAATTATAAAACTTCAAACCCTTTTGGACTAGCGGGGGGCAATGTTTACAAAGATAAGATTTCTTGTACCTATTGTAAAAAAATTGGTCACAAAATTGACGACTGTTTCATTAGAAAACGAGAACAACCGTCTTCGTCTCGTCAAGTAAATTTTTTTTGTGTTACCCTAAACAGTGATTTTTGTGCCAAATTTAAGATACAGGATGCCACTGTTACCTGTTTAATAGATACGGGCGCCGAATGTAGTTTAATTACGGAAAAAGTTGTAAATTATCTTAACTGTAAGCTAGAACCAGCTTTTTTGTCGATAAAAGGTATAGGTGCTGGTTCTTTTTGTGCACTTTCGAAAACATTGTTGAACATCGAGAGTAATGGCATAGGATTCGAAATCTGTTTTTATGTAGTTGAGAGCACTGTCATTTCACAAGATTGCATTTTGGGTCGTGACCTTTTTAGTCACAATGGAATTCAAATTCACACAGACAGTAGTGCCTCTTGCGTTTATCTAAAAGATGATGTGATTTGTGCACCCCCAGCCATAAATACTTTCTCGCTATCTGCTGATACTATAAAAACATCAGTAACAGGTCAGTTCTTAGAAGAATTATTGAGTGTACTAGCTGTTTACCGACAAAACATAACCACTGGGAATTCAGTCATGCCGATCACTACTGCTGAACTTAAAATTAACCTTAAGGAAGATAAAGTGATCAACTTTTCACCCTATCGTATGGTACACAGTGAGAGAGAAAAAGTTAAATTAATAATTAAAGACCTCTTGGAAAATAATATTATTCGGGAAAGTAAGTCGCCTTTTGCTAGCCCTATTGTCCTTGTTTATAAAAAAGACGGCACCACCGCGCGGATGTGTTGTGACTTTGGAGCGCTTAATAAAATTACAATCAAAGATCGTTTTCCGCTACCCAGAATTGATGATCAACTGGACAGACTAGGTAGAAACAAGTTCTTTACCACTCTTGACATGGCGTCTGGTTTTCATCAAATCCCTATTTCTGATTGTTCAATAGAGAAAACGGCATTTGTCACACCGGACGGGCATTACGAGTACTTGCGAATGCCATTTGGACTTTCCAACGCACCGGCAGTTTTTCAACGGGCTATTTGTAATGCTTTAGGTGACTTGAAAGATAAAGACGCCATGGTTTATTTAGATGATATCCTCATTCCTTCAATGTCAGTAACCGAGGGCATTGAGAAGTTAAATAGGGTACTGGGTTGTCTTACTAATGCTGGGTTTTCACTCAATATCAACAAATGCCATTTTATAAAAGACAGAAATCTGGCATATGAGCGTATGAAAAAGCAAGCGGACTTAGCGAAAAACCTTTTTGACAAAAAGAGAAGGTCAAATAAGTTATTTCAATTGGGCGATTATGTTTATCATCCTTCGGGCAATAGCCACCTGTCAAAGTTGGACGCTAGGTATGAGGGGCCCTTCGAAGTAACCGGGATATTACCTGCTGATTCGAGTTGAAGAGCTTTGTTACAAATCGAAAGCTAGTTGTCGCTAAAGATATGCTGAGATTGTGGCCCGGAGAATTGTCCGATGATTCTTAGTATGGTGTTCTAGGTAACTGACAGAATTTTTATCATTGACCTGTGCGAGCAATTACGGATATTGACTCGAGCGTTATTGCTTTGATTTTTGTTGTGTTGAAAGCCTGACGCTTTGCACTTGTTTTGGTTTTTGTTATGTTGAAAGCCTGACGCTTTACACATTGTCTTGAATTTTGTTATGTTGAAAGCCTGACGCTTTGCATTTGTTTTGATAATTGTTATGTTGAAAGCCTGACGCTTTGCATTTGTTTTGATATTTGTTATGTTGAAAGCCTGACGCTTTGCATTTGTTTTGATATTTGTTGAGTTGAAAGCCTGACGCTTTGCACATATTTTTATTCGTTGTGTTTAAAAAAAAAAAAAAAAAAAAAAAAAAAAAAAAAAAATGCTTTGAATTTTGGGATTGATTTTCGCATACCAACAGATTGAATCATTATTTAAATCATGGAAAATAAGAAACGAGGATTTCAAGTTTGGTATTGTAATGGCTCGCCAGGCATATATTGTTGATTTATGAAAAGGTTATGTTCCATTCTGCTGGTTTTTCTCATTGTTTCAGATGATCAAAGTATGCAGGATGGTAATTCGAGAACGAATTACGGTCAGGATAGGCCGTGTGAGCAATTCTGCAATTCTTAGCAGATAAGCAGACACCAGACCTGCATCTTTATTTATTGGTGGTATTCAAAAGGAACTCAAACCCCAACCCATTGCCCATTAGTTCTCTATTATAATATTTGATTGATTTACGACTTGTTATGTACTGCGTAGTTTCAAGAATTGCGTTCTGGATTTAGTTCACTGTTTTCTTCAGAGATAAGGTAGAATAAGGGAGGCATTATTCTGCCGTTAGCCGCATGAGTCGGTTGATATTTTGTTATCACGAGAAAGTTAAATAGATTTGTGTTGAAGTTTCTCAGAGTTTCATTATTAAAACGACCAATTATCACATATATATTACAATATGTCCCCGGATATAGCTGTGACAAGAGGATAAATGGACTAAAGATATATTAAAAGGTACGACAAAAAAATCATTTTTAATAAAAATTTTGCTTGGTCTAAAAAAAACTTGATATATACAGGAAGACAGAAAAATAACAAAATGTGATAAATAGCCAGAAGAAACTTGTGATATTTATTATAATTTTCCTAATTTTGAACAAAAAACGATGAAAAAGAAAGATAAGTAATACAGGCCTGGTCAAAAAATACAAAATTGTTATTTTGTGTAAAAGAAAAGTATCTTAGTATATCAAACTCCAAAATGTCATTCCTGGCAAAGATTTTACTTATTCTGAGAATTCGCTTTTCCTTAAGAATCTTTAATCAGGATTAACGGGGATAGTCAAGAATATAAGACTGTATATCTTACGTTTTCTCTTACACAAAATAATAATTTTGTATTCCTTAACCAGCCCTGTATTATTATACTTATCTTTCTTCTTCATCGTTTTCCGTCCAAAATTAAAAAAATAATAAATATCAGCAGTTTCTTCCAAGTAATTTTCACATTCTGTTATTTTTTGTCTCCCTGTATATTGAGTTTTTTTTTTTGACAGATGTTATTTTTTAAATATATTTATATATTTATTCTTTTGAAGTTGGCGTTTGTTTGAACCAATAAGCACATGTCTCAACTGTACATGCGCATTCAAAAGATTACCTATGATTGTGCTGTCAAACTCATGCGATATTTACCTAATCATTTCCATTCACATTGATTGCATCAGCAGCTATGGAGGATACCAGCAATACATCTTTTATACGTATATGCTACTTACAAGTACAATTGACAACGCTGTCCAATTGGGCAGCTTTTAAATGTTCTTTTGGTTAGGAGATCAGAAGCACTTTCTTGTTGTGCTGGATGCAACGTTGCCAAGCTCTATTGGTAATGGTTTTGAGGAACTAAAGCTCCACGGTCCACGAGTTGATGATAATTTGTAATTTAATAGCTTTTAATTCGATTTTATCAGATATTCGTAAGTTTTCTTTTTTTTCCAATCATTAAATTATTTCGTTATAAACTTCCAATTAATTCGAATAAGAAAGTTGAAAATCCGGACTGGATAGTTTTCTTCATCAACTCGCAATGTTTCCATCACATTTTTATTTTAGATTCAGATTATATTGGAAATAAAATTGAATTTATGTAATTATCTTTGTTTTAAAGTCGATCGGGATTTTCTGGAAATTTTAGCACCATTGAAATACATATTGTTAATCTATTTTTCGTTGTTAATAATTTTGACTTTTGAATGAGAGTTTTTTGTATCTTCAAATCTTTTAGGCTATTCTTTGAAGTAGATACGAATAAGTAGTGTAAGTTAAAATTGTAATCTATTTTTGAAATGTATAATGTCTGTTGATTGCAAATAAATAAATTTATTAAGTTTAATTATGGCATGTGATACAATAAGATTTTTGAAATGGGCGGAAAATTTTAAATTGGTTTTGGTTTTGATTGAAGATCAGTTTGCTGTTTTGGATGTTGTGAGGTAAGTGTTTTAATTTGAGTTTTTCCTGATTGACGGGATATTCATTGTTGCTGGACGGATTATTCATTATAGTTGTTCAAATTTCTTGTTTAGGTTTGTTATAAAGTTGAATCATCACTTTCTCATTTTGTGGTCAATATTTTGATTTAACTTAACTCACTTGAAAGTTGAGGGTGCTTTCAAACCAGGGGCGTACCCAGGATCTGGAACAGGGGAGGCTCAAAAAAGACACAAAGCCTTTTCTATATTTTTCTTCTTATAATTTTTTACATTATCCATGAGTATCTAACTTTTTATTGCCGTTTCCTAGAGGTTATTGTTCATTATTTTTTCAAATTTTGTTGCCACATTTGAAGCCATCTTCTATGTTTCATGAAGTTCTAGAAGGGGGCAGCTGCACCACCCTGCCCCTGCCTGGGTACGCCCTTGTTTCAAACTGTTTATTTTTTTTGTGTTGGTGATAAACATAACCATAACGATCAGACCAAGTAAAATACTATCCAAATGTTTTATTTATGAGCTTTCAAGCTCAAGAATCAGTACAAATCTTAAAAATGGCCGAAATCAACTGTCAAGGGTGTTCGATAAAATCTGCTCCGCGTCAACAAAACTCATTAGTTGATCCATCATAGTCGATTTTCAGCTATGGAATAATAAGGTTTCATAACCAATTGGACTCATAATTGCCTTATTGTCCATTGAACTATCAATCATTCTTTCCATCTTCCCAATGATACGAATCAGGTACCAAACAACCCACCCAATCACCGGTCAACCTACCATCTGAGAGGTTCAGCAAAGTAACACCACGTGATACCTTTACTACCTGGATAGGCGACCTTGTTCAACGTTGATTGGTGGGTCGGTTGGTACCTTTGCTGAATTAACGCTTGATTTAGTAGGCATCCTGCTTAAATCAGTTTACAATAGGTCTGTTAGTAGAACATTCACAAACCACTCAGCGTTTTATTCGATTGGTCAATGTCAGTCAGAAACAGTTTGCAAAACTGCAAATGCTGAATGCTGATTGGCTCTGACTGGTTTGTGATTGTTCTACGAACAGACCTAGTTATAATACATTCCTACTAGGTTTCTACAACCCATTATCATTACCTATTATGATACTGCTTGATAGTAATAACAGTTTACATTCATAATCTTTGTTTTTGTGTCATAAAGTGTCTATTTGATTCAATTTTTTCTTAAATTATTGGAAATATCAAGTGAAATCCGTCCCTGTTTTGCAAGAAGGGGCTAACAAGCAAATAGGTAATTTCACAGCTTAGGATAAGAATACGATCTTTGCATGTATTTTAATCGAGTAGCACAACTTCTTTGGTGTTAGGTAGATGATCAAAATAGGTTTCTTTTTTCAAAAATAATCTCAAATTTCGAAAAAATGGCAGTTTGTTCCTGTTGACAAACTCGCGTTTTATTTCTCAGAGAGGTCTACGTAAACACGAAAAATGTTTAACAATTATTGAATACACTGGCTTAACCCAATCAAACCCAAACTCATTTTGTGTTGTTCACTTACCAGATTTTGCAGTTCAAACGTGCTCAGAGGTTAAAAAACAACGCGGTCGCAGTATTTGCAACAACCATAGGCAAAGGTGCTAAAGTAGCAATAATTTTAATAAATGATTTGAAGCCAGAAACGTCTGTAAAAAGGGTCCAAATGGTACCTAGATGCCCTCGTTTTGAATATTGGATTGTTGCGACGAGTAAAGTCAAATGGTAAGGTGGCCAGTCCGTTCCTGGTTCCCCCTACAACTTCAAATATCGACTTCACGATGGTTTTATGAGTCTTTATGGTCTACACAACATACTAAAATTTCATCAAACTATACAAGTCGGTTCAAAAGTGAGAGAAAAAAAATTAAATCGATGAGTACCCTTCAGGGTTCTGTATCTCCGTTGAGAGGCACTTTAGAAAAAAAAGTTTTATGACAAACTGGGGTTATTTTGAGTTCCTCTATAAACGCTCCCGAAATTATGCCTTATACTTACCGGACACCCTGTATACATGCTATACAGTGCGACTGAAAAAGGTCCCCCCCCTAACTTTGATGGCGCCCTGTCGCCATCTTGAGTACTGAAAGTACGTCAGTTACATCAAAAAGCTATTGAAGTATGCCATGTTTAAAAATTTTTAATGTGTGCACTGATTCCCAAAAAAAGGAAGGAAACACTTTTTTGAGCCGCACTGTATATTTTATCCACTCAAATACAAAAAAATGAATGATTAAAATATTCAGAAGATTGGATTTTGCATAATGAAAGAGAAAATTTCACTTCACAGAAGTATTCAGCCTGCTCCGTTCAAAGCTAGTTGAAAAAAAAAAATGATTAAACTTTAGGCATGAATCCTGCATCAATAATCAAAGACAAATATTATTTTCATTATCAATTGAAACGAAACCATATACCAGGCCTCGTCAAAATCGCTAACCCGAGAAAGTATAATTCGATTTTTCAATTCACATCAAAAATACTGTACTGGATGGTTGCTTCAACAGTTTTAATGCATTTGTATCATCAGTTATTATGTCTATGTCTAAATCAAACTTGACTCACGAGAGTCACTAGAAAAAGCAGACATTTTCAATTTTGTGGTATCTCATTAGATAAAAAATAACGATATATTAAATCAACATTGTGAGAATTAGTCATTTGACTTCAACTTACCTAGTTAGAGAAAAGGTACAAAAACATGACTTTGCGCACACCTCGTACAGCACCCCAATTATTAATCAAAACAGAAAACAAGCTCTGGCCTCGTGCATCTATCGTATTTCTTGTTGCCCGCTCTAGCTCCATCCTTCTCTATCACTTGACATTCTCTTTCCATCTCTCTCGCACTGCGACGGCGTCAATGCATATGCAAGACGACCGGTCTATTTCTCCACGTTATTGGTTTAAACTCACAATTGTAGGGTCGAGCCTACAATTGTAAGCTTGAAGCGTTGATTGACTTTTATTCAATCAACGCTTGAAGTGTGAAAAATTCAAAAATCAAAGTTGATTTTGGTTAGATCCTTGTGAAATTTTTGGTTGGCCCTTCTACGCCTTCGTAGATTTGTGACATTGATTCGATACAAAAATCACCAATACTTACGTATATAAATTTGATTCTCATGATAAACGCAGGACAAATGTTGCACATTCAAGATCAATATATCTACAATGTCACAAGTTGTCCAACATTAATGGAGCAGTCCGATCATCATGGCAGTTCAGTAGATCCTGAAGCACCAGAATAAGTTTTATTGCAGGTGTCTCCCAAGACAAGGAACAATGGGCTGGAAGTTGAGCCCGTCACGATCATTGAATTGTTAATCAATGCAGTGGTTATTACGGGCTCAATTTTCATTCCACGATCATTTAGAGCACTGGATCATCTTTTTTGCACCGAAATCTTTTTCTTATTTCTATTACGTCATTTTTTCAATAAATATCGTTTTTATTGTTTATTATCTGATAACCCTCTTTTTTTTATTTTTCACAATAGGTTCGTCTGGTGAAATTTCAACAACCATGTTTTTTTTGGCATTTTTATGATATGTTACACACCAATAACACATTAACAGAATCTCAGCTCGATTGCATGAGAATTAAAAAAATTACGGGCCTTCAAATATGAAAATATTTTAAGCGGCACTGTGACACTACGAAAACGGTTTTAGAAAATTCTGAAATTTTGCACAAGTATACTGAATACGATACGCTTTTTCAGAATATGTAGTACAAAAAATAAGCTCAACGAGCCTATTGGGTCAAAACATTGTTTTGTTTTAATTGTTTACCAAAGAAAAAACTCATTGATTTTTTTTTTTAATATACGCCACTGACTTTTATTTCTATAAGGTTAACGACCAATTATCGACACTCTAAGGAAAAATTGGAACCTTATATTATTTTGTTTGTTTCATTTTATATACCTAAGTGAAAGATGATGTTGAGTATTAAATTCCATCATGAATCCTCAATATTGATTTTTGAAATGATTATTATTCAAATATTTTCTGTTCACTATACAGGGTGAGTCAATGAAACGGGAACGCTAAATTGCGCCTAAAATGTTAATGAGCAAAATAGATTTGAATACAGGATACAGTTTGTGAAAATGTTTTTCAATATACTGCCGTCATAATTAAAAACGCAGTAACCTCAGGAGTTTTGGTGTTGAGAAAAACAACCTCAAAGTTTAGAGCGTGTTTTTCGTAAAAGTAAATATTTTTTTGGCATTATCTGATTTGATTGCAAAGTATAGTGTCTTGTGACTTTATTAAACCGGTTTTTGTGAAAGTTTAGTATTTTTATAATATTTTGTGGACGACAATGCGTTTCTTGTAAGTATCTTAGAACTTTTTATCAAACATTCGCTAAGAAAAAATGCAGTTACCAGCCTAGTCACTGCAATTTTGCTTAGTAGCCTTTGATGTGCCGCCATCTGGTTACATTGTAAAAAATAATCTTTACATCAAGTTTTTGATAATATTCAATAATTATAGTTAAGTTTTGAATTAAATTGCCGAAATAACGTACCTTGGCCAAACAAATAATAAATTATTAAAAATCAAAATATCCTTTGAATTTAAGAAGTCATGACATTTTGAATATTTGCGTGTGATTAAATTATTGTATTTAGAAAAGCTAGAAAAAATAGCATTGGTATCCAAACAATATAATATAATATAAAATTACAGATAAAAATAAGAAATATTCAAAAGATTTGGTTTAGATCATAATACTGAAACTTTAAGATTGAAAAATGCGGTAAAATGCTATTTAGAAACTTTTTGTTGCGTTTCTTGTTATAAACATAGACAAACTGCGTTTTTGATTAGCATACCATGACGCAATCTTAATACCTTTAAAAAAAATGCAATAAAATGCTTGTTACTGCGTTTTAGATAAAAAAAAAACACGTTTCAAGAGAAGCAGACTAATATACTTTCCGCAGTCAACATGTGCATACTGCATTTCTATGTTCGCTATTTTTTGACAAAAAAAAAATTTTTTTTGGAAATCTAGTATACTAGGAATGTACAAAATTACCCGAAGAATCTGACAAAAATTCCATGCAAAAACCGTAAAAATCGACTTACTGCGTTCTTCATTATGACGGCTGTATAGTGACATTGACGGGTGAACTGACAGATTCATAAGTATGAGAAAATGAGAACAGTAATTCATCCTTCATAGACAAAAAACAGTAAGTGGTCATCTAATGCTGTTTTATTGCTTATGATCGTTATATTACTGTGTTTTATCTTATGGAATGCCCACAAAGTGACATTTACAGTAACCTATTTTGTGCTAAAAAACCTTAAATACATAATATATGCTGTAAATTTCTTTATAAAATGTGTTCAGAATCGCCAGTAGAAGGCGCCGATTTCAATAACCCATTTTGCATAAAATTGTGGATTACTGTTTATTTGCTTATGAGGGCAGTATACAGGGTGTATCATTTTTGCAGAGCAGGCATCAACATAGTTTTTTTATGGCACCCCTGTTTATATTTAATTATTTGAATTTGCATTTTTTCGGGCATCTCAAAGCCATTTAGTTTTTGCAATTCGTTCAAACCGTTCAAAAGTTATTCAACTTTTTCCAAAAATCGATGCGTTTGCAACTATTGTTCGCGCGTTAAATTCTATACCTAACATCTGTTTATTTTGCAATAAAACTGTCATTTTCAAGATCAACTAAATTTTCCTAAAAACATTCTATACGAATCTTTTTCGAAGAAGATTGAAAATTAAGAAAAAAAAATGAAGCAATGACGCTGATCAAATCTGTTTTTTCTTCAGATTGTTCTGTGTCGGTCTGATATTTATTATGCTCCGAAGATCAGTCGCACTCAAATCATTATCGGCATCAAGCGTTTCTTCATCGGCTCTACGACCTCCTCAAACCATTTCAGCAGCTGCTTCAGTTTTTTTTATCCATGTTCAACTTCCAAATTCATTTACAGCCAAAAGAAACACCAACATGCAAAACTAATTTTTATCAAAATCAACAAAATTTGACTCACGTCGTCACTCGCGTGTTAGATTCGACCTAACAATATGTAATTTCAGCCCCGAAACAAAGACACTCGCAAAGACATTTTCCTCACTCGGTCATGGTAACATTCCTGGACACACGACAAAAATAATGTAAAATTGTGAAAACTATGAAGGATTTTCGAAAAATGTTAGATTTTTTCTAACGGTGTGTAGCATTTTAGAATCAATGCTACTGTTTTGTTTTGTTTTCTGCAACTTTTTGCTCTGCTTACCTTACTCTTTCGATCCAGTGAAATTAAATACATGTCATGTCATTTATCATAAACACTTCTTTAATCATATTAACTTTAGATACAATTGCCATGCATGTAGGTAGTCACTAGTAACTTTGTATTCACTGATAACTTTTCATAAGTTAATCCTGAGCCTCTTAGTTAACTTCTTCCTTTCTGTTTTTTGGCACTGGCTGCAAAGAAACCATACATTTAATCTTTTTGCTAAGTTGAAATTGAATCACATTAATAATATTCCAATCTAGAATACCTACCTCATAATTACGGCAGAACAAGGAACGAATGTCTCTTGATGTCTTCTGGAAATTTGAGGGGTTAATCGGCTAATTAACAGAACTTCTACCACTTTTATGCTCGTTCATCACTATATTGTTTTGTTTTCAAAGTGAGGTTAGTAATTGAAAATTGAACTTGACCGGAGTCTACGACTCGCGGCTGGATGTAGCTCCCGTCATCGATGTTTAAAATGGCTCATGCACTAACCACAGTGTTGCCGTATCTCTGTCTGTAAAAGTTGGGTTTGATTGGGACTGTTGGGAGTTGGGATTGTAGATTGTAGTTTGTTAGGGAGGGGGGGAGGGGAGGCTGTATCTTTAAGTTTATGTTTATGGGGTTATTTTGATGTTTAAAATTTGTGTCTTGCATCTTGCACTTACATCTCATCAGAATATTCATAAATACATTTAAATACCTAACCTTATTCTTTCGCGATATCAATCCGTTTTGATCATGGGTCTATAATGGATAGTAAAATATAATTGTGCTGTTTGTGAAGACATTTTCAACCAATGAAAACCTGAACCGACATTGCAAGACTCATTTTCAATACGAAAATACTGAAGCATCCTCAGGCGAGTATTGTGACTACTTCACCACAAGACTGGCAATAAAAAAGACATTTCAGGAATTTTTTTTGTGTAAAACATAATGTGGGATTTTTTTTATTGATTGCAAAACCAAATTTCAAATATCACGAAAAGATGATGCATAGCCGATAAACTTATTAGATGCAATTAGAATGGTTGTAAGTCGAACATCATACACGGTAGGTCAAAAAATATAAAAATTGTGCAACAGTAATGTACCTTCCTAAGCTTATTTAAAAAAATACAGCAAAACGTTATAAAGAAAAGGTGTACAGAATCTAGAGTTTTGCCTTATTACCAAAACAAAGCGCCCCAGATTATTTTGGTCTGTATTAAATAATAAAGTCAGAGGTAGGTATAATGGTATCGAATACAAAAATTGCACTTTGTATAAGATAGTTTATTGGTATATACCTACCTACATTATGATTATTGATAGTTTACCATGTTAAAAAGATGTTTTGCGGGAATTCAAAGTTTTGTTCAATATTGTTGCATTGTAACGAAGATGAACTATGTGATTTCCTAAAAAAATAAAAATCTAAGTGGATTTCACAAAAATGCTTGGATTTGAAGAAGTAATGGAAAAAAACAGTACCTACGTCACAACTTTAATATTCAAGCATAACTTTTAATTCTAGACAACTTTTTTTTACGACATTTTACGGATTTTTTTGAAATAAGTGATAGGTACTTTACTGTTGTTACCTTCATCAATATCTATATTTTTTGACCCACCCCGTGTATGATGTTTGATCTGCAGCCATTCTAATCGCAACTAATAAGTGGACAGAACATATAGAACATACACCAACTTTTGATGATATTCAAATTTTGAATCTGCAATTAATAAAAAAAAAATTCCATATGTTTCACACAAAAGAATATCCTGAAATGTCTTTTTTATTGCCAGTCTTGTGGTGAAGTAGTCACGGCACAATACTCGCCTGGTGATGCTTTAGTATTTTCGTCTTTAAATGATTTTTGCAATGTCGGTTCAGGTTTTCATTGGTTGAAAATGTTTTTTCACACTGTATTATCCATTATAGACCTATGATCAAAACGGAATGGTATCGCGAAAGGAAGCTAGGTATTTGAATGTATTCATGAATATTCTGATGAGATGAAAGTGCAAGATGCAAGACACACATTTGAAACATCAAAATAACCCCATCATAAACATAAACAATCAGCCTGCTCCCCACTCTCCCAACAATCCGAGCAACCCAACTTTTACAGACAGAGATACGGCAACACTGTGGTTAGTGCATGGGAGCTTTGATTTTAAAAATCGATGACGGAAGCTACATCCAGCCGCGAGTCAACAGCATTTTTAGGTTATCTTATATCTTTGCCGGCTTTATTTTAAGTTTTTCAAGCTAAAAAGCTTGAAACTTTGTGAAAAAAGGCAGGTAAGTGTGACACTTTGATTGTTAAACATCTTGATTGTTGGGTATTATTATTTCGACATTTATTGCATGGTTTCATTGTTTTGTGGGGTGTATTTTGCTCTGATTTGGGAAGAATTGTTTATCTCAAGTGAAAAAGTAAACTAGCTTATCTTTTGTTCTTTTGAGTGATATTGAACCCGAGGGGCGTCTCACCTCAGGAATAGGTGTTCATAATCACGGGAATACCGGCAATAATTCGGGAACACCGGCGATATCTCAGGAATATTCGGGACTCGATTCGGGAATACCGGCAATACTTCGGGCTCAATTCTCGTTAAACTGAAATCAGTTATGTAAGGAATTCTTGTTTATTGATCATTTCCAAACAGAAAGTCACGAACATTTTTCTGCGGAAATGCATGTTTCATGTTTCCGACTTTAGAATAGCTGAAAGCAATCAAATCAAAACTGTTGTATTTTCCAATATTGAAGATGCGTAATAAGTTCTGTTCCTTATTGATTATTGTGGAGCCGAAAAACACCTTTTCGTCCAAGCAGGTTTTCTTGTTTGTTTCGTGCCATGCGGAAGGTTGTATTTCTATTTTAGTTAAGTCGTTTGTAATATTCTGAACTGAATAGACGTTGCGTTGAATATAAGAGTGTTTATATCTCTAATCACTCATTCCCTGCATAATCAACTTCTAATAGGTTATGGGCCCAGGGCTCGTGGGAGTGATTAGATAACGCGTTTTTTTTTGTTTATTAGTTCGGTAGTACACGAGGTTGGGAATTCGTCGTCGTGATAAAGATAGAATGGCGGTTAACGAAAGTTCAAACATTGGGGCGGCTGTTGACAAGCTCAAAGGTCGTGCAAATTACAGCGACTGGAAGTTCCAGATGGGTGCGTTATTGAAATTAGACGGACTTTGGAACTGCATAACTGAGGAGTGGCCGTCTACAGTGGATAGTGCTACAAAAGCTCGTCGTGAGGAGAAGGCTCTCTCAAAAATAATTCTTTCTCTGGATAAGTCGATCCTCATGTGACCCAAGCAAAAACAGCCAGCGAAGCGTGGAAGTCCCTTGAAAATGCATTTGAAGACAAAGGACTTCATAGGCGACTAGGATTATTAAGAAATCTATGTTCCATCAAACTGGAAAATCTTGACACTATGGAGGAGTATGTTAATGAAGTCCTGGCTCTGTCCCAACAACTTGGATCCATAGGAAAACCGATAGATGATGAATTCCTAGGTGTTATTATGCTGCAGGGACTCACAGCGGATTATGAGCCAATGGTTATGGCACTTGAAAATTCAGGAGTTGACATAACATCGGACTTTGTGAAAACTAAATTGCTGCAGGACCAAAAATGGCAGAATAGTAAACATACTGGTGACTGTGCACTAGTCACGAAGAAAATTAAAAAATCTCCATGATGTTGGAATTGCAAACAAAAAGGCCATTACAAAAATCAGTGTGTCAGTTTGTGGCAGAAAACGCAAAACTCTCCGTCAGTGGAACCGGAAACAGTGTTGTGAAATTGAAACCGAATAGAACTGAACAGATCATATCAAAAAATAAATATGTTCCAAATCTGTCAGTAAATCTATTGTCAGTGTAGTAATAAAATATTGTATAGAGCCAAGTACCAGGTAGGTACTCAGTACCTAGTGGTACAAGAATAGATTCCTCACTCAAAAATATTGCGATCGACCTGAACTAGTCCATTCCGAAAGTTGATATTGAGAGAGATACAGGGTGCCAAAGTTGAATTTAAATTTTTGATTTTTTCAAAAAAGTTTTGCAATAATCAAGTTATTTTGATGAAATTTCGTATATGGAGGTTGTTTAACATGCAAAATTCATATCTGGCCTTGGTATGGGTCTTACGTGCAGATGGCACCACTTACACATCTTTCCACTCATCTAAATAGTTATAACTTTTTTGTACGCACTCGAACATTTTTTTAAATTAAAAAATTGATGATTCCATCATTTTTACGTGAAAAAGGTATACTTTGTAAAAGTCAATTGGAGTAACCTTTTTCAAGATATTTCCCCTTGAAGTAGTGCATTAAAATGAGAACGACGAGTATTCGTTTAACTAATTTCAGTTATTCTGAAGTTTATAATATGTTATCAAAAATAAAAATGACATTTCCGCAAAACGTTTTCTTAGTGTTTATGTTAAGAAAAGTGTCTAGAATAGGCGGATTTTGGCGTAAGCCAGGTTGAGATTTGTTGTTACCAAGTTTGGTAAGTGCCATGTTACTATATCGAATATCGATACCAGCTCGGGAATACTCGGGATCAAACCGTGGCTAACATGCTCGAAAAAATGGCAAATTTCTGACGTTAATATCTTCTTACTGATTGAATTTGGGCATAGAGTATGCTATACCATATGAAGAATGTTTGGAATCTTTGGGAGAATGCTCGGGAGAATGCAAAAATCAAATGAAAAAATTGGGTTGTCATTTGAAATATGAAAGTTGGATCACGCCCAGAAGTTCTGAAAAACTCTGTAGACAGGTTGCCACAGATTCGGGTCGGTTAAATGGATGCGCATTTTTATGCCGTTTTGAAATTTAAAAAATTCCGACTACTTCCGAAGATATTGGAAAAAAACCGAAATTTCGCAAAAACGTTTTCACTATTTCCTGCGTTTGTTTGAAAAGACATTTTAAAATAAATTACACTTTGTCATTGTCACTTTTTCTCCTCTTCAAGATAGCAGTATCAAATTGAAAATCTGACGTTTCGTCTTCGAGCTGCCATCATGAACTTTATTTTTTTAAATACGGACCTGGATATTTAATTTTATTTTTAGTTATCTTTTGACGTTGAGGTGATTAGATGGGGGCGAGGATTAGGGTGTAGGTAGAGTAATGCGTTGCCTCAGCAACCAACATTTTCAATTATTATTCACCTATTATTGTTATTTTCAATATTTTGGTAAAATGGCAATCTTTTTAACACTTGCAGAAATTGATTCAGTTTTTTTATATATTTTTTTTCTATGTCATATTTGGATTTAATTTAATTCAGTTCAATGTATCGTTATTGGATGTTATTTCGATTTTGGTTCAGTCAATCGTCAATCAGTTCTGTTTAGTTGTACAGGTCTTCTCATGAGAATCACGTGTCGAATAAAGATGGATTTATGAACCAAACTATGTGTAAGGGAAACAAGGGTAGTCTAACTTATTTTCTCTAGTATTATTTTCTATATGAGTATTTTTTTCGACGGTTGCGATACCTCAATGCATCAAGGACATCAAAAGATAACTAAATATAACATAAAAAAATCAGGTCCGTATTTAAAAAAAATAACTTGATCATGCGCCAGGATTATGGCCGCTCAAAGACAAAACGTCAGATTTTCAATTGGATTCCGATTCGGCAACATACTCTTATTACGTTTTCATTGCTAATTTTGGTTCAAAATAAGTTATTGACTTGCCGTTTGCGCAATTTTTTATGTGTTTTACGCTTTTTCAAACTATAACGTAAAAGAAGAACACTTTCGTATTTAATATTTTTGAAAAAATCGATGAAATAATTCATTTCAACAGAAAGCGCCCTCTACCGTTCAGCAATAAAATAATTCGTAAAGTGATATTACACCATAAAAAAGCATAACAATAAACCTTTAAAACGACGCTAAGCTTATTGGAATCGGTTAAGCCAATCAAAAGTTATCAACAATTTTAAAAATTAACATTCGACCCTTGTTCCACCCTTTATTTGACAGATTACAGAAAAAAGTTTAATATGAAAAATGTTCATAATTTCTCCTTCTTTAATATAAAATTATTTATCTGGTAGGTCACCGTTCAATATTCTTGATAAAACCTATATTTTCTATTTCACTATTGTATTACGCCTCCTAGCGGACATCGCACGGATTTGGAAATAATTTCCAGCAATTTCTCTTGGCAACTTTTATAATAATTTTTTCTTTCCAAAAATGAGGGATGAATACTTACGGAGGTTTGGCCGGCGACCTCTCTTAGTTGAACACCCTGTACATTGCAAAAAAAAATATGGACGAAATCTTTTTTTTCAATGCTTGATAACATAAAATAATAAAATTTGGGGGTTTCCCGAGGTTCCCATTTAAAAAACATGATTTTTGGCAGTTTTCTCAATTTAATTTGTAATCTTATTTTGACCACCTTGTTTGTATTGATAGTTATTGAAATGTGGTACAAAATCTTTTTCGACCCTAAGCCCAACAATTCGACTAATTTTTTTTTTTTTTTAGTTATCTTTTGACGCCCTTGAGGTGACTAGGATGAGAGTGTAGAGTAATGAGTTGCCTTAGCAACCTCAATATTTTCAATTATTATTCACCTATTATTGTTATTTTCAATATTTTGTTAAAATGGCAACATTTTTGAACACTTGCAGAAATTGATTAATGATTTTTCTATTTTCCATGACATTTGAGAATTTAATTTAATTTCATTAAATTTATCATAATTGGATGTTATTTCGATTTTGGTTCAGTTAATTAGTTTTGTTAAGTTGTGCAGGTTTTCTCATAAGAATAACGTGTCGAATAAAGATGGATTTATGAATCAAACTATGTGTTAGAGAGACAAGGGTTCCTAACTAGTTTTCACTGGTATTACTTTTTAGATATTATGAGTATTTTTTTCGACGGTTGCGATACCTCAATGCAAGGAGGACGTCAAAAAATAACTAAAAATAAAATGAAAAATTCAGGTCCGTATTTAAAAAAATGAACTTGATGATGTCCACTCAAAGACGAAACGTCAGATTTTTAATTTGATATCGCCATATTGTAGACGAGAAAAAGTGGCCATGAGAAAGTGCAATTCATTTTTAAATATCTTCTCAAATATCCAGGAAATGATAATAACGTTTTTGCAAAATTTTGGTTTTTTTCGAACATTATCTTCGGAAGTTGTGGGGATTTTCAAATGTCAAAATGACATTTTGTTGAGCATAAAAATGCGCAGCTTTGGAACCATTAAACCGACCCTTTATCTCTAATAAGTGAGATCCCCATGCATGCATGCACTCGAATCTGTGGCACCCTGTAGGTAGAGGATAGAATGTGTTTGAGATTGACATTTACAACTGAACTCCAAGCACAAAAAAAAAAAAAATGATACGTACTTTCCCTCGTCCAGTCTAAACTTTTTAAGAGGCATCAAATTACATTAATTTTATCGCTATTAAAAAATAGCATAGAAGTGGATAGAAGACAATAATTTGTTCAGAAATATATTTTATCTACGACTGACAATGTCTTCATTACATGTTCAATAATACACTGCTCCAAGAAATTAGAGCACCACCCATTTGTTCAAGGGTCGCCCTGAAATAAAGTTTATTAATCAACCGATCTGGCTCGAGTTTTTTTTTTTTTTAATTGTAGAGCTTGACAAACTCTATCTTCTCACTAAAAATTACCTCGCCGATACAAAATCCTAGGCCTACTTTGCCAGTTCTTAAGAGCAAAATTTCGACGAACCACATTAGCGACTTTGGCCTATGGCAATTTTTACCAGAAAGTATCAAATAGTTTCTAACTATTTCGTAGATAAAAATAAATTATTAATTTCTTTTCAAAACTTCAAAGTTGGTCATGAAAAAACAACAAAATTCTGGCAATTTTCACCAATTCACCATTTTCTTCAATACACCTATCATTTCTTTTGCGAATATTGAAAATTATAATCGATATTTACTATAAAGTGATTTCACTACAGGCAACGATTAAAAAAAATTGAAACATGAATAATTTCTTTCACGGTGAAATTTGGTAAAGGCTCGTTTTGCGGGATGCTGAATCCAGTGACGTGCATAGATTTTTTCTAAAAATATCGCTAATGAGGTTTGTCAAAATTTTGCTCCTGCATGAGAACTGGCAAAAAAGGCCTTGTATTTTTCATGAGCGATTTTAAATTTATTGAGAAGATAGAGTTTGTCAAGCTCTACAATTAAAAAAAAAACTCGAGCCAAATCGGTCAATTGATAAACTTTTTTTTGGGGTGACCCAAAAACAAATGGCTCACACTGTATATATTTTTCATAAGATTCCCTGTAAACATGCTCTAGTTCAAAGCTTTATAAAGAGTCTTCAATAGAAAATACGATCAAGTCACCTATGGATTGCAATTGTTTCAAAAAACGTATGTTTTGCATGGCTAACATCGCAATCATGACATGACATCCACTTTCTAACCGTCACAGACATAGACTCAAAATAACAAGACACGTAACGCCTATACCTTTAGCATTGAATGTTTTGGTCCCAACACAATGATGCATAGGCCAGTTTTGTTTTTGTTTACTTACCGGTGAAACGCCCGATTTTCGTCTTTTTTTTTTTCTCTGGCCACACACTACACACTTTTTAGGCACTGTTTATCAATTAAACACTAAATCCCGCAATTTAGAACAGACGGAGCAAGACTTTTTCTGAATAATTGAGAAATAAGCAAACTATAAACGCATTAACATCACTTAAGCGGACGTTTGTAAACAATGCGTCAGCCGGTCCGTCCTCAAAGTTGCGACCGGATGTTGCCATATTTCATCATGAAATGTAGAGCTTCATACAAAAGTTCACCTTCAACAATGTTTTTAAACGACAGAAAAGTCATTTGTGACGGAAAACTGAGATTACGGAATTATAGGTGTTTAAGATTGATGATTTGGTAGTTGAATTAAATTATTTTTGCCGGTATTTTTCATAAAGCTCTAGAACATTAAGAGCACATGACAACGGCGCTGAAATAAAGTAAATAGCTTCATGAGGGAGATGTTGGGGTTAGCAATATTTGTTTTGTTACTTGTCTTGTTATTTTAAGTCTATGGTCACAGATGCCATGATGCCAAACCATACGAACTAGCCACGACCTACGTTCATGACAGAAAAAGAAATCCAGAGGTGACTTGATCGTATTTTTTATTGAACACTCGTTATTTCCTTGATAAAACCAGCAAGAAAGCTGTGTTGAAAAATACGGAAATGTTTATGAAGAATTGGGGAATATCACGGGAATATATCGGAAACGGAAATATATCGGGAATACGGGAATGTTTATAAGGGAATTCGGAAATATCTCGGGAATAAGGAAATATTTATGGGGAATTCGGGAATGTCTCAGGAATTCGAGAATATCGGGAATAGGTGTACATTTTTTTTGATAGTGAGACGCCCCTCGATTGAACCATATATTATGATGATGTTGAGGACTAAGTACTTCATAGTACAGGGCTCAATATTGTTTGATTTCGGTTGATGTTGATTCGGGGGACTTCGTTCAGAGCTCTTATCATTGGGTCAGTGTGAGATTTTTGATTTGTGCTTCTAAAACAAGTTCTGAAAGCAATATTGTATGATATCTCATTTATCAAGTTTTTTTCCAGGGTAGGTACCTAAAGTTGCATTTCATTATAATATGTATGTACCTATGTAGATTGAAGAGGTGGGTTTAATATAAGTCCAAATACATTCACAAATAAGTTATGTTTGATAAATGATATTCTGAAGATAATTGAACTCACGTTAAAGCTACCTCTACGTTATTATTGATGTTTTATATTGATATACCTAGGTATCTACATATTTGAAAACCTCATCTTTTTCATGTTGAACCTCTTTTCATCAACATACCTATTCCGAATATATTGTCAATTTTTGAAAATCTGCAAAGAAGTTATTGGATAGATTCGGAAAAAATCCATCAAATAACTGTATCTATTTTTACTGTAAATTTCATAGTTTTTGGAAAGCTTTGGTATTTTCGAAATTGTTTGTTTTTGAGAATACATAATTAGAAAAGTGGTAATTGAACACAGTTAAAGCAGATCTATTCAAAAGGTTTTATCCATTTTGTTCTGGGTCTCATAGTTTTTGAGAAATTTCAGTTTTCTTCATCTCCATTCTCGACGGTGATCTGACAATACCTGCTAACTGTCATTTTTTCGAAAAGTTAGATTTCAAAATTCAGTTTATAAAGCTAACTGCTGTAAAATCTTACTTTTCAAAAAAATTTCAGTTAGCAGGTCGAGTAGCTGGAATTGTCAGATCACCGTCGATTTTTTTCCAAAATATTTATGTTGAAATTGTCGCTTTTTGAAAATTCGAAAACAAGCCATTGGGTAGAAATGGAGCTGTCTCGAATAGGCTTTTTTCATTTTTGTTTGAAGCTTCATAGCTTTTGACAAACTAGGATTTCATGTAGATATGCTCTGTAGTTTTGTGGCGCATCCATGATTTACCTGATTTTTTGGGTATTTCGCCACACCCTATCAAAAAACAATCAAACTAGTGTTAATATACCGGATCTTCTATATTACCTGAAAAAAATTCTATTAGTAAACAATAAAACCTAACAATATCAAACGTTTCAAAAGCGAATCTGCTTTCGTCGTCAGTGTAACCTAAAAAAGAAACAATTAATTCAAATTCAAAAATTATTCTACGTTTTTTTAGGATTTCGCAGTAAAAAATTGTGTTCTTTTGTGTTTTTGGCACAAAATGTCACTTTTACTGACATTGAAGTGTTTGGTGTTGATTGTTTAACTTTATGTATGTTCAGTATTTATAATTCATTTTTTTGGGCTATGTTCAATTTCTTAATAAAGGTAACCATGTATTACTTAGATTTACAGAGCAAGTTGCTACACATTCGTTAGAATTTAACATTATATATGCACTTTCTTTAAGTTTACGTTTTTTAGAACATGGTTCTTTTGTTAAGATTTTTGAATTTTCCCAATTTATTCTATGATTATTATCAAATGCGTGTTGACAAATTCCCAATCTATGAAATTCCCTTTTTTTCATGTATGATTTATGTTCTTCAATTCTCTTTTTTAAGGGTCGTGAGGTCTCTCCAATATAAAATTTATTACATTCACAAGGAATTTTATAAATTACATTTTTAGTAGACTCATTAATATTATCAGGTCTAGTATTTGTTAAATTAGAGCGAAGTGTGTTATTAGTTTTGAAAATGGTCCGTATATTATATGTTTGACCTAAACGTTTCAGTTTATGAGAAATTCCAGGTATGTATGGAATAATTAAATTAGTTATATCTCATGCCTCGACTCGTAAATAGTAACCTGTAGTATCCTTGCGATAGCGCCTCGACCACACACATTCCAAGTAAAAAACTAGTCCGCAACTCGTCTAAACCATATGCCCCATTGCCCCCGTCTCACCCAAAATTCATTCCTTTGTAGTGTGTCGACCACATAACACCTATTTAGTCGAATTTTGCGGGAGTTTCGCGAGTTTTGAGTTCTGAGTGTTTTGGTTGAGTGTCAAGTGTTGCTGGCTATAATGCCGAAATATCGATCTTCACGCCGAGAGCGTAGATCGGCACGCCGGGAGCGTAATACATCACGCCGGGAGCGTGATCGTGGGAGATCAAGTTCATGCCGGGAGTATGACTCTCCTACTAGTTCTTCATCGGAATCTAGTAGTTCTAGAAGCCGATCACCAACGTTCAAGAGAATAAGGAGAATAAGCTCGTCACATGATGACGATTCAGTATCAAGTCACGCTGGGTCACAGCAGACAGGATCCAAAATACAGGGGTTAAATCCCGATATCCTAGCTCTCCTGGGCAAGAATTTGGCCGAGAAGGAAACAGAAGGAGCAGATCTAAACAATGATCTGGCTAACAGATGGAATTCCATCTTGACACTAGGGATTCCTTTAGAGGAGAAAAACAGAATCATTGCGGAGTACCCTATACCGAATAATTGTCAACTCCTTAACCCTCCAGTATTAAATGATGTGGTAGTGGGAGCTATCACAGACTCCGCCAATCGCAGGGATTTGAGACTGTCTTTACTGCAAACACAGGTTGCAGCTGCCACTTCTGCCATCGGCTCCGTGCTAACTTCCCTGTTAAAAGAGGGGGGGGGAGGAAACGAAGTTCAGATTAAGCATTTGAGCGACGCCGGCCGATTGTTGGTAGATCTTTTCCATAGCGAGTCGCTATCCAGAAGGGAATTGGTCACCATGTGCTTGAACAAGGATCTCAAAGATACGCTTACCAAAGCCCCTATTGACAGGCTGCTTTTTGGAGCGGAGCTGGAAGACCGGATCAAAACCTCCAATAACATGAGTCGATCAAGCCAGATCCTCAAACCATTAAAGACAGCGTCTTTAAACTACAGGAGTCTGCCAAGGTCATCAGGGACTTCCCGGGGCAGACACCCTCAACAACAGTCCCAGCACCGAAACCAACGCTTCCCTCAGAAGCGATTCCATCAACCAGCGCAACCGCAACGAGAGCGGGGTTCGAAATTTCGGCGGTCCGCCGTGCAACAGCCGTCCCAGAGGGACAGGTTCCAATGAAATGTCAGGTCAGTAAATTAGCCGGTAGGCTAAAATTGTTTTATAAAGAATGGCAGGGTATCACATCAGATAAGACTGTGTTATCGTACATTAAGGGCGTAAAAATACCCTTCCGTAAAAAGCCGGTTCAAAGAACGACTCCTAAGCAGCCAAACTGGTCTGACATCGAAAGAATGCATATGCAAGAATCTATCGATCGATTACTAGATACGGGGGCAATTCGGAAAGTCAAAAGATGTCAAGGGCAATTTATATCAAAAATCTTTCTAATTCCCAAGAAGGATAATTCTTTTAGATTTATTTTAAATTTGAAATCCCTGAAAAAATTCATTGTCAATAAGCATTTCAAGCTTGAAGACTACAAGACGGTTAAAAACCTCCTTAGGAAAAACTGTTTCATGGCTACCATGGATCTTAAAGATGCGTATTTTTTGGTGCCAATTCATAAGAGATACAGGAAATATCTAAGGTTTGAATTTAAAAGTAAATTATACGAGTTCAATTGCTTACCATTCGGCCTGAGCATTGCCCCCAGAATATTTACGAAAATTATGAAACCAGTATTGGGTGTTTTAAGATCAAGGGGCCTGGATTCAAATCTGTATTTGGATGATTTCCTGTTGATAGGTAGCACTTTCACTGAATGTGAGGAAAATATAGAAGAGACGCGCTATATTTTGGAGAAACTAGGTTTTATAATAAATTACAATAAAAGTAGTTTAAGACCGGCAACAGATTCTACCTATCTAGGGTTTCATTACGACTCTAAAAAATTTACTGTTTCTTTACCAGGGGAAAAATGTTCACGAATGTTAAATCTAGTAGCTCGATATAAATCCCAGAAATCATGCAAAATTAGAGACTTTGCAACGTTTTTAGGGAGTTTAATATCTTGTTGCCCAGTATTACCATACAGTTGGTTGCATACAAAGGCCTTTGAGAGGGAAAAATTCAAAGCCTTAGCAACATCTCAGGGGAATTTTGATGCAAGGATGACCTTGTCCCCAGATTTATATGAGGATTTTTTGTGGTGGGAGAGTCATATTGAAAATGAGAAGTCTCTGAGCTCTATACATTTTGCACTAGAAATTTTTTCGGATGCATCTTCCACGGGATGGGGCATTTTTCGTGAGGGCAAAAGAAGTAACGGGTTTTGGACGACGGAAGAGAAACGGCATCATATAAACTATCTAGAACTTTTAGCGGCCCTTTTTGGCTTGCGATGCTTCGCAAAGGATTTTTCAAATTGCTCAATTTTGTTGAGAATTGACAACATCACGGCCATTGCATGTATAAACCGCATGGGTAGCATTCGTTACCCCAGACTCAATACAATATCACGGGAAATATGGCAATGGTGTGAAAGCAGAAATATTTTTATTTTCGAGTCTTATATCCGATCATTGGATAATAAAGAAGCCGATGAAGAGTCAAGGTCTTCAAATTACGTTAACGAGTTTGAATTAAACCAGACTATATTTGAGGAAATAACGAAGGCGTTCGGAAAACCGGATATCGATTTGTTTGCAAGTAGAGTCAATAAAAAATGCGAGAAGTTTGTGTCATTCAGAGCCGACCCAGAATGTTTTGCTGTAGACGCTTTTACGTTAAACTGGTCCCGTCTTAAGTTTTACGCTTTCCCCCCGTTTTCCCTTATGCTAAACATTTTACGGAAAATAGTTAGTGAAGGGTCGGAGGGAATAGTTGTCGCCCCCTGCTGGGTAACACAACCGTGGTACCCTCTGTTCATATCCCTTTTATCTAAAAGACCGTTGTACTTTACACCTCGTGATGATCTGCTTTCTTACTTTGATAGGACAACGCATCCACTGTCTGGACAACTTACCCTGGTGGCAGGATACTTATCCGGGAAGCTCTTCGAAGGGGAAGAGTTCCCGAAAGATCCATCGACATCTGCCTAGCATCGGTGACTAACTCTACTTTGAAACAATATAACAGTGGGCTAAGACTGTGGTGGACCTACTGCAAACAACAAAAGATAGACCTCTTTGAAGTATCCGCAGAACATCTAATTGCCTTCCTAACGTTTCATTTTAATAGAGGGTCCTCTTTTGGGACGCTGAACTCTTACAGATCGGCAATATCCCAGATCAGTAAGTCGGACCTGTCACAAGACGTCCGACTAAAGCGTTTTTCCGGGGCGCTTATGGCTTAAGGCCAAATAGACCAAAGTATGACACGATTTGGGACCCTTCGATGGTCCTGGACTATTTAGAGAGACTCGAGAACAAGACGTTAACCTTGAAAGAAATCTCTTACAAACTAACGATTTTACTGCTCTTGGCGACAGGTCAGCGTTTACAGACAATCGCCAGTATTGAAATTTGCAACATTGTAACTATTCAGGAGAGTATAAACATCAAAATTCCCAAAAGACTAAAGACGTCTGGCATAAAAAAGACCCAACCTAATATAATAATACCTTATTTTGAAGGGAAACCAAATTTGTGCGTTGCCGAGACGGTTAAATTTTACATAAACAAGACTGCGTCAATAAGACAACCTCAGTCAAATAATCTTTTGATTACTTTTAAAAAGCCACATAAAAATGCGTCATCGCAAACATTAGCCAGATGGGTCAAGACCACCTTGAAAAAAATGCGGGGTTGACACAACCGAATTTACAGCACATAGCACAAGACATGCCCGCCCAATGTTACCAAAGACCTTTGAGAAATAATAATTTCGCCTCTTTAGTCTTAAGTGCATAAAATGAATATAATTACATTTAAGTTATGTACGGTTTACGAGTTTACATTATTGTTTTCGTTAGCGAAATACTCTTTTAAGTTTAGAAAAAAAAAAAAAAGAAAAAAAAAAAAAGAAAAAAAAAAAAAAAACAGAATTATCTTTACTTTATCTAGATTAAGTAATGACTGTATTATCTTAGTTATTCGCTCCTTTAATATTGTTTTTACCTTAGAGTGAGAGAATAGACGTTAAATTCACCAGTGTCTTTTCTTTCTCCCTTACCCAAGAAGTAGTTGAATGTTATAAAGGTTATGGAAATTTGTTGTTATCAGCTTTAAACATCTACAGGTTACTATTTACGAGTCGAGGCATGAGTATAATTAATAGATCAAACGAACTTACCTAAGTGAAGTTCGATCGTAATTATATCCATAGCCTCGACGAAGTAAATAGGTCCCTCCCTACCCATTTTATTTTTCCCGATAGGTAATCAACAAATTTACATATTTTGGCTTTAAAGAGAATGAATTTTGGGTGAGACGGGGGCATATGGTTTAGACGAGTTGTGGACTAGTTTTTTACTTGGAATGTGTGTGGTCGAGGCGCTATCGCAAGGATACTACAGGTTACTATTTACTTCGTCGAGGCTATGGATATAATTACGATCGAACTTCACTTAGGTAAGTTCGTTTGATCTATTAATTATAGGTATATTCTGATCTCTTTGTCTAGGTTGTTCAAAACTATCAAAACACTTTTTGATAAAATTTACGGGATAATCATTTTTTGACAAAACATCTCTAATGAAATCTTTTTCGGATTCAAAATCGTCATTATCACAAATTATTTTTGCTCGATCATATAAACTTTTCACCACACCCTTTTTAATATTCAATGGATGATTGGAATTGAAATTAAGATACCTATTTGTGTGGGTTGGTTTTCTATAAAAGGGTGTGGTGAAAAGTTTATATGATCGAGCAAAAATAATTTGTGAAAATGACGATTTTGAATCCGAAAAAGATTTCATTAGAGATGTTTTGTCAAAAAATGATTATCCCGTAAATTTTATCAAAAAGTGTTTTGATAGTTTTGAACAACCTAGACAAAGAGATCAGAATATACCTATAACTAATTTAATTATTCCATACATACCTGGAATTTCTCATAAACTGAAACGTTTAGGTCAAACATATAATATACGGACCATTTTCAAAACTAATAACACACTTCGCTCTAATTTAACAAATACTAGACCTGATAATATTAATGAGTCTACTAAAAATGTAATTTATATTTCTTGTGAATGTAATAAATTTTATATTGGAGAGACCTCACGACCCTTAAAAAAGAGAATTGAAGAACATAAATCATACATGAAAAAAAGGGAATTTCATAGATCGGGAATTTGTCAACACGCATTTGATAATAATCATAGAATAAATTGGGAAAATTCAAAAATCTTAACAAAAGAACCATGTTCTAAAAAACGTAAACTTAAAGAAAGTGCATATATAATGTTAAATTCTAACGAATGTGTAGCAACTTGCTCTGTAAATCTAAGTAATACATGGTTACCTTTATTAAGAAATTGAACATAGCCCAAAAAAATGAATTATAAATACTGAACATATACATAAAGTTAAACAATCAACACCAAACACTTCAATGTCAGTAAAAGTGACATTTTGTGCCAAAAACACAAAAGAACACAATTTTTTACTGCGAAATCCTAAAAAAACGTAGAATAATTTTTGAATTTGAATTAATTGTTTCTTTTTTAGGTTACACAGACGGCGAAAGCAGATTCGCTTTTGAAACGTTTGATATTGTTAGGTTTTATTGTTTACTAATAGAATTTTTTTCAGGTAATATAGAAAATCCGGTATATTAACACTAGTTTGATTGTTTTTTGATAGGGTGTGGCGAAATACCCAAAAAATCAGGTAAACTAGGATTTCTTATACTTCTTTGTTTCAAGTTATTTTGATACATTTTTTTTTATATTCTTTGAAACGAGACATTGGATAGAATTTGAGGAGACATACGGAAAGAGCGCTATTAATCCAAAATTTCATATTTTGGAGAAATTTTTTTTTTTTATTTTCCTCGCTTCCAAGGCATATCTTCCTCAATATCTTCTTTATTTTTTGAATCGATTTTATTCGAAAACTGTACATTTCACCGACTCGAGACATAAGTAACCACCTTTCCTTCGGAAAAAAGTCGAAGTTTTTAGTCTAAACCCAGAAATTTCGACGTACAGGGTGATTCATTTTCAGCGACAGGGTGCCAGTTCTTGTAAACTACTCATCAATCATCATAGATACCCAGGAAAAAAATCTGTATAGTAATGTGCATGTGTCCAAGAGAAAATGCTGGAAATACATTTCAAGTTTCTAGCATCGGCGCAAGGGGGCGTAACGGTTATGTGAATACATGGTGAAAACAGATCATTGACATTTTTTCGAAATTTTCCCCGTTGAACTACCAGAAAAAATATGGAAACAGATTTGGGACGATATTCTCTACAAAATTTCTCCCTGACACTTCTCTCTAAATTGTCAAATAAGACAGGTACATACCGACAAACTTGAAGTTACTAAATTGCCTAGAACAAAGAACCGATTTGAATGTTCTTTGGCTCGTTTCAAAGAAGAAATTCTGGTCTTTCTTTTGCATGTCCTTGGGATCAATATTTCGTTTTAGCC
>OY293303.1:7470958-7503129 GCA_958502075.1 Orchestes rusci
AAAGAGCATGATCTGCACTTCAAAATAAATCTTTGGTTTGGAATTTTCGACCTTTGCCGTCGCCGCTAGATGGCGTTAACTGAAATGGTAGCGTATTTTTGAGTTTTATCCAAAAACATCACTGTAATGGTATCGTTTTACCCTTGACCCGCTCCAGTTTGTATATTTCGAAATTCTGAGTTCAAATTCTGAATCAGCTTTAACAGCCTAAATTTGATGATTTTTGTATGAACGGCTTGAAAATATTTAGTAAAAACCGATTTTCTTTGTTATTTTCAACTTTGTCCCATTTCCAGTCATCACCATGCGATCCAAAATTTCAAGCCCGAAACACAACAGATCAAAAACTAAATCATTAATCTACAAAGTAATGACCACAACATGCAGCCGGAAAATGATGACTGAATTTAAATATTACCAAAGGTCGACACATACATTGGTCGCTCGTGCGCCGTTTTCCCGTGTAGTGCGGGAAATATTTATGATGTTCCGCGACGATTTCCGGATTCAAAGCTTGGCTTTGGAGGTAAATACAAAATCCAGCTCTGTAGCTGAAGCTAATATGTTTCCGATCAGGCTCTACAGACAGCTTCGGAGATCTACTTAACAACACTGTTAGCTGACGCTAGCCGGTGTGCTGGAAATGCTCAACGGGTTACTCTGTTTCCGAAGGATATCCAAATGGTTTTGGATTTGAGAGGGCCCAGTGATCCCGGATACTCGAAGCCATAGACTTTTTATATTTATTTCCGATTAAAACGAAGAATATCAACAGATTCGAGAATTGTTCCAAAGTTTATGTTATACTTCTTAGTAAGACGATCTTTTCACATTTCTTCAGGTTCAAAACTGTTTTTAACTTTGCCTGGTGCTCAATTCTCCAATTAAATCCGTAGACGAATGGTGTAGGAAATCAAATGCTTGTTCGTATACGGATTATTTGGAGAATTGAGCACTTGATCAATTTTTATTTGCTTTGTGTTAAGTGTGTTCATGTTGAACTGCTTTAAAAGACTTTATAATAAATGTAAGTGTTTGTGTTTGATTTTCCAAAAACCCAAGTTTTCTGCATTTTATTGGAAAACAGTTCTCTTCATCGAAAACCGTTACTGGGTGGCGTAAATAAAGAACAAGTGAATGCTTCTACTCAAATTTCTTCAAATAGTCTTATTTACTTTTATGAACAACTAACAAAGATAGTACTTGAGTAAAAACATTCAATTCTCTTTAAGCATACCACCCGGTATTGTCAAACATTTTTGGTTCAAAGTGATGAACTTTTGTTGGGCTTTATTTTTTGAACAGTTTTTGAGAAATAAGATTTTCAGATTTTTGGTGAGATTTGGAAAACCCTTGATTTCTGAAGATCAGATATGGTGTCCTCTAATAGAATTCGATAAGTTCTACAAAAAAGCTCTATGCGTTTTTGCCGTTTGCCTTTTCGTTTTCTAGCAAAAAGATGTTTGTATTTTAGCAGTATTGTGAACAATAAACGGTTTCCGAAAAGGCTAAATTACGAGCTGAATGTGTAAATAAACTCAAGCAAATCCGGGCATACAGGATTTTGCGCACTGCAAGAAAATGATGTTGAGATGACAAGCTTGGTATAGGACTAGGACAGTACTTTACTTTTAGTGTAATAATTCTTGTTTTTGATTGACCAACGCTATGAGTCACACACAAACACTTCTGTCACTTGAAAAACGTTTAAAGCAAAATAAACATATTATCCAAACAAAAAAAGCAATCATGGCGTATCTCTTCGATAACGAACAAACGAACACGGATGTCGTCCGAGCCCATAGATATATTATCTATGTCCGAGCCTGGTGCTCAATTCTCCAAATAATCCGTATACTTACGATTAAACATTATTTGATTTTCTCTAAACTATTCGTGTGCTGATTCAGGTACCTGGTGCTCAATTCCCCAATTAAATCCGTATACGAACGGTGTAGAAAATCAAATGCATATTCGTATATAGATTATTTGGAGAATTGAGCGCCTGGGGAATTTGTGACTCGGCAGCTGGGGCCCGATCCTCGAGTTAGGGAGTTAAATGGGATACGTTCTGTAGTTTGATATCCCTGGCATAAACGCTACCCTTTAGACTTTTTGACTCTTTATCCAGCTCGAAAAACATAAAATGAGCATGACACGTTTTTGAATTTCGCGCTTAAAATATAGAAAAATAAAACAGGATTAACTGAAGCGTCATCTAGATTTTTAAATACCCCGCTTAGATAACAGCTGGAAGTGACACTGTCAACCTCATATTTTTTTATCTATGCTGTCAGCAGACATTTTATTCTTAACAAACTACACGAGTCCCACCGCTCAACGAGTCCTGGGGAATTACGTTTGCGCACTGTGAATTTGAGATTCATTTTTATTCCTAATTTCGAGCTTGAATGGTTTGATCTATGGAAGTTTTGAGCTTCTTGTCTGGTGTCTACAAGTTCTAGTTATACCTTCTATTTATACAAGACCATGAGGTTGGTGTTTATGTAGCCTCTTAAATAATTTGTTATTAATTAAGTTTGGTGTTAGTTATTTCAGCTGCTAATCATTGTTGAGTAAATAAAAGATAGCGCAATCTTGTAATTCAGGTTCAGATGTTGCATGTCCTACCTTAAGCAAGACGTTTCATACCCTTTGCCAGAACTCACAACTGTAAGAACGGTGCTTTGCTAACCCTGGTGCTTACCTACGCTGATATGATTTGAAGTTTGAAAAGGAAAATGATAACATTCCATAAAACGGTGTCTCCCTGTGAAACTACAATACATTATAATAATATCATGTAGAGATGAGTGGGCAACTAAAAAATGCGAGGTAAACTGTATCTTGGCCACTATTTATCCTAGAGGCAGAGGCTTGCGGCAAAAATAATTATCACTAAAACGGCCAAGAGAAAAACCTGGGAAATATTTTCAAGTTTCTGAAATGGCCGCCAGGGGGCGTAACAACCAACATCAAGTAGAAAAATAGGATTTTCATAGAATTTTGGCCGATAAAAATATATCGATGATATTTTCATATTCACTGACTATATTCCTACACTTTTTGTCTTCTTTCAAAATAAAGCGGTGGACCAGTCCAAGCCCTTTAAAATCGGTCAAGCGAAACGGGAGAAATCTCCGTTTGTTTAAAAAAATTATTGAACTTCTCACACCGCTTTATTTTGGTAGATAGAAAATAAAACGTTTTAGACAAAAACTTTGGGTAAATAGTCGATTATGTCATCGATAAATTTTCATTGGGCAAAATTTTATAAAAATCCTATTTTTCTACTTGGTGTTGGTTGTTACGCCCCCTAACTACTTGACTTGAAAATATTTTCCAGGATTTTCTCTTGGGCGTTTTAGTCATAAATCCCATTGTGATCATAACCACGTCCGTGTTTACTTCCATTGCATATTATGGTACCATTAATGAAGCGGCGCTGTTGTGAGATTCGATAGTACCCATTCGACCTGTTTTTGCATATACGCCCATTCATTAAATTTTGGGATAGTTTGATTTAGGTTTTTATTGCTGTTAATTATAAGGCTGATTGCGCAGTGGAAATTATTTATCGTTAATTTATACCTAGTTGTTCTACTTGTTGCGGTGCAGTTGTGCTATCATTGTTGTTAATTTTTGATAATTGTATTGTATTTACTTGCTCACACTGTAATCGAACATTTCTTTTCAAGTAGAAATAAACGACTTCACTTGATTTGGGGTTTTTGTTTGAATAGCAACACAACGTTTTGGACTCGGTGTTTTAAATCAACCCTACAGATTTCCTAGTTTTCTGTGGACTTCAATTTATTATTATCTTTTATTTTTCGTTCTTTTACAAACTAGGTGGCGCCTTTTGAAACACAAAAACAAATTTAAACTTAAACTGAACTTTGAAAAACTCACACCTCAGTCTCCCTGAGTGGCCTGGTAAACCATCTCCTACCCTAACCAAGAAAAGTAGGGTACAAGGTGTATATCTCGAAATTGACGAGATCTAAGTTTTCAATATTGCCGGATCAAACTGAGTCACCCTGTACCAATTATATGTTGATGATGTTTAGGTGAGCCATTATTGAGATATCTTTGTTTCAATTATACATAATTTTCAAGGAAGTTTTATGAAGTTATCAAGAAAACCATGGAAAGATGGAAATATAATCAAAATGACTGTGACAGTCATAATATCTCCAAAACAACAGGAATACAGGTTCCAAATAAAATCCTGATTTGAGACCCCAATCCCCAATCAATCCCAATAATGCTTAAGTTTTAGCAAATGATTTGATTAAAATTTCGAAGTGAACACTAACGTCAACCAAAATGAATCAAACAACACAGATTCTTGGAGATATGATCTATTTATTAAACACAAGCGGTGACAAGCGGTGGGTAGGGCGGGGGGACGGCTCTGTCACGCGCCTGGTGCAGGCGGTCTGGATCATCCTGTAAATTAATCAAAAAGTATCTTATTCTCACTGTTTGTTTACGATCTCCAATTCTCTATGTAATGCTCTTTCGGCTTCTTCCTCGAGACCCTCCATCTCGAGCAGTTCTTCCAGCCGCTCTCTCTCCGCGATTTGGATCACTATTAACGCGTCACAGAGACGCTTTGCCACCAGAAAATTTGGCACGGAGCCACGGCCGTCCCTCCGCCGTTGTTCTCGATCCATATCTCTGAAGAAAAAAATTCATTGGTACCTAATTTTAATCACATGACACATACCGTTCGATGTAAAACCTTTAAAAAACCCGCAGAAAGTTTGTCACACACATTTTATTAATAATTGATAATTTTAAGATTGCAGCAAGGCACTGAATGTTCTTACTCATGCAGTAACGTCAGTGGCAAAAAAAATAAATAATATTTTCCACTGTTTTGATAAATGAATCAACATACCTATATCATACTTAAACATGATAATATCAGCAAATTTTAACTCGTTCTGGGGTTCATAACCAACAGACAAGTGCGTATAAATTGATTGTATAAAAATGTGACCAAAGGTTTTAATACTCAAATAGACTAGATGTAGGCCTCATTTCTTCAGTTATTTACAGCATTTCGATAAATATTCTGATAACTTTGAACTTGGAATCGTTAATATCAAATACAAACATAGGTATGACATGAAGGTATATAATACTCAATCGATTATAAATAAAAAATGCCGATAATAACGCTTTATCGATCCCGATCAGATTTTGAACACTTACCCAACCAAGAAACTCCAAAAACACTGAAAATTTTGAAAACCCCGAAACACTAAGAATTTTGTATGTCCCCCCAAATTCCAAACCAAAAAAAATGACAATGATAATTTGACATATTATTGACTTTCTAATTGAATAATAATTTTTAGGTTAGAATACACGTGTTCCGTAAATACACATACATACAATGTTGCCATGTGGAATACTAGGCCAGGGATATGAGCCTGCTCGGGACACTGATCTATCCAGCACACTGACTAGTTTCTCGAGTACTAACTATTAAGAGTCTGTAGAAACAGAGCCTATGCGTTTTCTACAGCAGATTCGGAGGTACTTCACAATTAAAGATCCAAAATATACATGATGACGGAAGAAATTCTAATGAAAATGAAATCAAGAGATGCCAAATATAAGACAGCGGTCTTATTTCAAGATGATATTTTATGGAACGAGTATAAAACCATAAGTAATGAAATTGTGAGTTTGATAAGAAAATCAAAAAATGAATATTTACTGAACGTGTTGGATGGAAATAAGAATAACACACATCGGCTCTGGAAAAATCTCAAAACTCTTCTGCCAAATAAAAAAAGTTGTGTTACACATATTATAGTTGATAGTTCTCAAATTTATGATGAGTTTAATATCGCAAAGTGCTTCAATTTATTTTTTGTGAATAGTCTAACTGAAATTGTAGAGGGTAATAAACCTTATCATAGTAATGACTATGTAGTGAGTTCAATTAAAACTGGGGCTGAAATAGACCGATTTAATTTGGTAGATATGAGTTATCTCAATGGTGTTGTGCGGAACATCAAAAATAGTGGAGGTTGTGAAAATCAAATCTCAACGATAGTTTTAAGGGATGTTTTTAGTGTAATAGGAAATAGGTTCTTAGATGTAATCAATGGTTGTTTGACTAATGGTGTTTTTCCCGATAATTGGAAGTGTTCTATTATAACGCCTGTACAAAAAGTACAAAATTCACATAATATTGAGGACCATATCGACCCATCAATACCGTACCACCATACGAAAAAGTTTTTGAAATTGTTATCAAAGATCAAATTGTAATGTTTTGCAACAATAATAATGTGATAAGTGATGCCCAATCGGGATTTAGAAAGGACCATTCTTGTGAAACTGTTCTCTTAAATGTATGTGATAACTGGCTGCGAAGTATAGATGAAGGACATTTTGTAGTTGCAACATTTCTCGACTTCAAACGGGCTTCTGCTACAAAAATTATATAAAATTGATATTCGAGGTACAGCCCATAAATTGCTGGAATCTTATCTGAATAATCGAACACAAAAAGTCAAAATCAATCATACAATATCATCCAGTGTAGAGATTAAATATGGTGTAGCCCAGGGTACAGTTCTTGGACCAATTTTGTTTTTATTGTATATAAATGATATGTCTAGTCATGTCAAAAAGTGTGATATAAAATTGTTTGCAGATGACACTATGTTGTACATAAGTGGCAATAGTAAATACAATATTAAAAGAAGCTCAGGGTGATTTGAATAGTTTGAATGAGTGGTTGTGTGATAATAATAATATGGCAGTTAACACAAAAAAATGTGAATATATTGTAGGGCATTCGGGGCTGTTGGCAAGGTTGGGACCGGACCGATGAATCAAATAACTCTCGAAACTAACTGGTCGACAATACGAATGTATTCAAAAGTAAATTAAAGTTTGTCAGGATACATAAACTCATAAAAGCAATAAAAATGAATCAACGTTTTTCAAACGTAGGGTTAAACTGTTTTTTCATAAACTAACTACACGTGCTTCTTGCTTAATTCCTTTTCTATCCTAATACAGAATACAGCTTCTTTCCTGAACGTCAGTTGTGACACATGTCTCTCATGTCAAAACTAAAGGCGGTGTTGCCACATTTTTACCTAATACACAGAAAAAAGACAACAATATCATCTTTGGCACACCTAATATGTTGAGTAAGATCAAAAATGAGAGTTTTGATTTAAATATTAATGGACAACTTATAGATAGGGTCAGTGTGATAAAGTACTTGGGTACTTGTTGGATGCAAATCTTAATTTTAATAATCATGCTGATTAAATTAGTTCCAAAATGGCAAAGAAAAGCTACTCTCTTCAGAGAATTGGTAAACATTTATCTGTTTATGTAAAAGTGTTATTATATAAGACCATCATAGCTCCGCATTTGGATTTTTGTTTAACAATTTTGTAGTCATTGTCAAAAGGGAAGATTGAACAACTACAAAAAATTCAAAATCGATGTATGCGTAATATACTCCTCTGTGATAAATATACACCAATACAATGTATGCTTCATACATTAGACTTTAGAGTCCGAATTTGACCCCCTTAGGGACTGAATTTCGCAAAATAACGTAACAAGTATCTAATTAATTTAATTTGAGATTATTTATACAATGTTTCAGGATGATGTTACCAAAAATACATAATCAAACCGACTTTGACCCCCTTAGGGGTTGAATTCCAAAAAATGACGAGACATGTGTTCAATCAAGTTTTTCAAGTTGATGTGACCAAAAACACATAATTTTTCATCAATACATGATTTTTCCTACCCCCACCCTTTTCACCCCCTTAGGAGTGAAATTCCGCAAAATCCTCTCTTAGCACACCTAGAAATATTAAGCAGAACATCTCTTCAAAATCTCATGGCTCTATCTATAATAGTTTTTGCTCGGCGTTGATGATAGATTATTTATCACACCCCCGCCCCTTTCACCCTCTTAAGGGTTGAATTTTGGAAAACGACGAAACATGTGTTTTATTAAATTCACTAAAGATCAACATAATGAAGTTTCAAGTCGATGTGATCAAAAATACAGTTTTTTTATTGATTTATGATTTCACACCCCCACTCCTTTCACCTCCTTAAGGGTTGAATTTTGGAAAACGATGAAACACGTATTTCATTGATTTCATTCAAGATTATTAATATGAAGTTTCAAGTCGATGTAATCAAAAATACATTTTTTTATTGATTTATGATTTTCACACCCCCACCTCTTTCACATCCTTAAGGGTTGAATTTTGGAGAACGACGAAACACGTATTTCATTGTTTTCATTCAAGATTATTAATATGAAGTTTCAAGTCGATGTGACCAAAAAGACATAATTTTTCATCTTTCTACCCCCACCCTTTTCACCCCCTTAGGGATAAAATTAGCACACCTACAAATATTTGGCAGAACATCTCTTCAAAATGTCATGGCTCTATCTATAATAGTTTTGGCTCGGCGTTGATGACGCAGTCAGGACAAGCTCTTTTATAAATATAGATAGATCTGTATAGTTGACTAGACATGCACTTATCATATAGTAAAAAAAATTTTGAACAAACGATTCACCTGTAGGAAGTTCGTTCTGAATTATATGAGTAGGTAATAGTATACTCGCTCGTCCAAATAGATATCATATACAGGGTGTACAACTAAGAGAGGTCGCCGGCCATATCAGTATTCATCACATATTTTTGGAAAAATTTTTCAATAGTGAAATAGAAAATTAAGGTTTTATTAAGAATATTGAACGTTGACCGACCAGATAAATAATTTCATGTTAAAGAAGGAGAAATTATGAACATTTTTCATTTTAAACTTTTTTTTGTAATCTGTCAAATGAAGGGTGGGGAAAGGGTCGAATGTTAATTTTTAAAATTGGTGATAAATTTTGATTGGCTTAACAAATGGCGCAAACGGCAAGTTAATAACTTATTTTGACCCAAAATTAGCAATGAAAACGTAATTAAAGTGTGAATGTTGCCGCACTAGCGTCACGGAACTCGATCTGTGCTGAGTAAGCTTAGAAAACAAATACCTGATGAAAAAGTCGTCGCTATGGTGAATGCGTATATTTTACGTAAAAAAAAATAATAATGAAAAAATAATAATAATAAATAATAAGAAATGGATATAACTCACTCACATCATAAACTTCATCCTCGTGAGTAATATCCACCATTTCTCACTCGTTGAATAATATACTATTTTCGGTATCTGATAATAATTATCAGTAGATATTTAAATCATATGTGCAACAACGTAAAGAAGTGAAAAGCCACCCTCTGAAACTATTTTGGAGTAAACAGAGTGTTTTAGAAAAGCGTGACTTGAAAAAGTATGATCTTTTCAAATTAAATACATAACATACCTTATATTGTGTAAACTTTTTTTGATATATACCTAATATAATATAATATGGTAGGTCAAAAATTGGTAGTTTTTGAATTATTCGAATCTATACGTTAAATTTAACATTTTCATGAGCCCGTATAAGCAAGGAAGAAAACCGGCCCAAGGTTACTAGAGAAAAAACCAAAGGAACTCATCCTTCTTTCTCTACAACTGTGCTGTGAGGGAATTTAGGAAAAAGAAAAAAGAAAGCCAGAAGTGAGATTATACAAAACAGTTCCGGTATAGTAGTCGTCCAATCCATAGAACGCCCTCTCAACTACTCCTCTTTTAAAATACTTTAGGATTTGGATTTCTCGTGGATCAGCAGGCAAATGCATGGTTATAAATCCTTCGACTCTCATAGATAACAGAACCAAAAGTCAATAGGAAGACCGATTTCTCCGGCCTGGCAGATAAAGTATTTATGCTTTGCTACCAGCATTATGAAAAAAGATGTCAAGGTTAGGATATTTTCGCATCCGGAGGATGCGAGAGAATCGTCGTGTCATCCGTGAGAAGAGTAAAGCGGCCGCAGCCATTGATATTAGCCAGATCATTGTTATAGAGAAGGAACAAGGTTGGCCCAAGAACTGAACTCTGAGGGACACCACAGCGGACCTGCGAAGGTTCCGAGAGATTTAGTTCAATCTATACCTTTTGGGAACGATCGTCAAAAAAAGAATCCAATTCCTCTGAATCCGTATCTATTCACCTTCTGCAGCAGTATTCCATGATCAACGTAATCTAATGCTCCTGACAAGTCACAGAAGACTGCCGCAAGAGCTCTCCTGGCATTAAGGTCTGTGCGTACCCTCTTTCCAAGAAGTAAAAATGGCATCACTTGTACTTCCTGTTTGCTTGAAACCCCCCCCCCCAAAACCCTAGTCTTAACCAATCTTTCGATTATCTTCGAAATAGTTGAGGGAAGCGAGATGGACCGAAAGTTGGATGGGTTCTCCAAGTCACCCTTCTTATGGATCGGCACAACAATTGCAACCTTTAGAAAAGATGGGAAAAATCCCTTAATTCAGGACTGGTTTATTGCTTTGCAAAACATTCCAATCGCTGTGTCAGGTAGTTCCCTCAAGACTGATAAATATACCATCTTTCCCAGAAGAGTTTGTATTTTTTATTGAATTAATTGTTTGAATGAGTTCTTGTGGATGAGTTGGTTCGAAGAAAAATGATTCTGGAACGTGCATGTCTCTCAACTAGTCCATTGGATTGGTAAGGCTATTTATTGTTGTTATAAGCAATGCAGCAGAAATATATTGATCAAGACAAGATAAAGGTATTTCGGGGGTTTTTGGCTTGGAATCGGAGTTGCTATCCCCAATGTCGTTGATAATAGACTAGGTAGTGTTCTGCGAATTAGTGGATATTATGAGAAGATCAGTGTAATATTTTTTTTTTGCCAACTTGATTAGTCGCCTGTGAATACGTCTATTCCTCTTGGTCGAGGAGATGCGGAGTCCAGGAGTTATCCACTTCCCATGTCCCTAGTATTTAATTTGTTGACGAGGAAAAGCATTTGAAGACATTTGTAGAGAGTTTCGAAAAGATCTGGAGCATCTTGGAACATTGTACTTGGAACAAGTTGCAAGACACTGATCACGAAACTTTTCAAAGTTTGCTCGACCAAATTTGTGTTTGGGCTTTGCGCTAGTGGAACTCAAAGATACAAATCTAAAAACAGCCTCATGATCAGATTTACCAAAATGTCTTATAATGCAGATTGCGTTCAGAGGGCTGAGGGTCGGACAAAAGTAGTCAATGATAGAGGAACAGAATTGCGTTACTCGAGTTGGAGATGCATGCATAGTTAAAATGAATGACTGCAGCAACAAATGTAATTTTTGTGTCCCCGGCGAGTTAGTGAAGTTGAGAAAATTACAATTTTGAGTTTTCAAGCTTCTGAAAATGGATATAACCTCAAGTGGTTTGAGTGGTTTTTGTCATGGTTCGAAAGGACATGTCGTCGTTTTTCAGAATAAAATAAAACATAAGTCTAAATTTGGTTCATAAAAATTGAAATTCAACTGTTATAAATTGATAAATGTTGAAAAACTTTTCAAGGTGTATATCTCTAACTGACGAGATCTGAGTTTTCAATATTGCCAGATTAAACTGAGTCACCCTGTACCAATAACTATATGTTGGTGATATTTAGATGAGCCATTATTGAGGTATCTATGTTTCCATTATACATAATTTGCAAGGAAGTTTTATGCAGTTCTCACCCAAGTAACACATCCAAGATACTTTAGATTTATTCAGGATTTAAAAAGGTTTTAATATGTTTAATAAAATAACATGTGTTTCAAAGTTATCTTACGATAAACCAATTATTCCTTAAGTCCACTCATTCTTAAATCATGCATTTAATGCACTCCTCAAATCAAAACAAACAAACCCAGCAAACATGCCATGCCGGCAATGTAATTCTATAGTAACGGCATTGCCTGCAATTCTCATTGGCAATGTACAGGCAGTTATCACCTGAGGAGTATCATTTTGCCATGATGGATAATTGATGGCAAATCACTACTTCACCATCAAATGTCAAGGAGTGATAAAAAAACACCACCAATTCAGTGCATTATATTTATTGGCATATTTCAGTTCTGGTTCTGATATAAAAAAAATGTGGTTAGGATAACAATAACCGGGACAATATCTAAAACTAAATGCAATTTATTGTCTTTTTCTGATTGTGCGTCCTCCTATGCGAGGCCCTTAAAGATAACGTGAAATTGTTGACTGGAAGTGGATTGGCCTTGAGTGAGTCTGCAATCTGCAATAAAAAAATGGAGATTTCATGTTTGAGTGCTTGAATGGCACATTTTAGCAATGTATGTTGAGCTGATAAACGCCTTCCTATGCTTCATTCACCATTGTTGATATAAGTACAGTACTTTCATCAAGTATTAGAAAATGATAGGTACAAAATCAGTTGATGCATTTCTAAGAAATAGTTAGATATTAGACGTAAAATTCTTACCACAAATAAGTCGAACCATACCACTAAGAGCAAATGCAAGGGTGGCTTTTTATTCCGTCTTGCCTATTGTCCAGTTTTGATTACACCTTCAAATGTTGATAAACTGAGCCATTCGTGTCTAATGAGTTCGGACATAACCCTTTTTTTGTAGCATGTGCATTATGTAGCTTCTTGTGTTCTTTCCCCAATAAGTTTTAGAACGTAATCAAATGCACGAATAACCTGTACTGTGAATGAGTTTGTTTCAATTCAATACGAACTCATTTTTGTTCCACACTCACTGCACAAATACACATATGTTTTTGAACTTTGAAACGAACAAATACCGGGATCTGCGTCTGCGCATTTGTCAAATGTCAATTGTAAACTGAAAATATTGGCATCGTTTCAGTCTAAAAGTACAATTCATGGATTAAATATAACGTATCGTTTCCTATTTACTCAATGATTGATGAAAAAGCTTTACAAGAAGATCACCAGTTAACATGTGATTGAACATTGCTGTATGCAAGGCTATTAAAAGGCATTGGCTATTGTATAAAGAAAATGTAACTTGGCTTCACAGGCATATTGAAAATTGGAAATTTGCCTTTTTATGGGTAATGTGCCAGTACCTTTTCTTTATTTGACAATCAATGCATGTTTGCAGTTGTTATTATTTTGCAAATAATGCACATCAATAATTTGCCATCATGATGCCAACGATGCCATCATTAAATATGTACCTTGCCGACCAAAGGTGTTTGCTGGGAACTGTTCACTCCTAATGTACAATTGATCTTGGGCTGATTTTAAAGAGTATTTTAAAATCAGTCACTGGTTATTATAAAACTAATTTGCCTTCAAAAAGTATTAAATTGCAAAATTTTGAAACGATCCAGGCTAAAGCAAATAGTTTTAATATGGATAAATGGAGTACTCTTGATGTATCCATTGAAATTCATCAAGAAGACTATTTCATCTTGAGGCTAAATGTACAATAAAATTCTAATCAAGTCACCAAACATAATTGTTGCATTTTTAAGAGAACATTGTGCATATTTTGAAACCCAATTGATTTAATTTGGTCAATTTAGCTTTGTGAAATGCTCCTGGTATTTCTAAAAATTGTTGTGTTATTCTGTCTACAACTCTTCGTTTGGAAAGATCGCCATATTTGTAACAAGCTATCTGACCATCAGTATGGTACGCGTATAGATTTTTATCTTAAACTATTAATTATTTTGATTACCATATTATCATATTATTATCTTTCCGCAAACTTCGTTAAAACTTGTTTGAATCTATTAAGGCAAATGAAGAGTAGATAGATGACTTCAAGAGAATTTGTTCTGAAAGTGGTAAATAAAAAAAAAAATTCGAGTCTAGTAGGGCTTCAAGGATTCTTTAAAATCGCAAACAGTTTTAACTTAAAACGCGCCATGTTTTTTTGTTTTCTAGAAGATTATGAGCACCGCCATGTTGGACACTTTGTAACAGATAGAGAGAAAAAACATTTTATCGAAGTATATACTTTCAATTGAAGTGGAATACAGTATGCACAATCATGGATTTTTATAAGGAAACGCATTTAAGATGTTGAGATGCAAAATAAAATTTTATGAAATATCTTAGAATATCTAAGAAATCAGCGAATTGATGGCGCTCGAGTTATTCAGAAGTATGTTACTATACTTTGTGGCAAAATAATAGTATCAATATTATATATCGCCATTATACTTATAGGTGTATGGAATTAGACAACAACGCACACCAAGCTGTCCGATTGATAAATAAAATATAACCCCTTTAAGAGATTTGACACTAATTCGACGATCATTTAGTCTGCTGCAAGTATGTTTTAAATGTAAAATATCCCGGTCAGGGTTTTAATAAATGTATTTAAAGTTATCTTGACGAACCCTTCAGGACCGAAAACTTAAAACTATACGGTTTGATAATATTCTTAAAATTAAGTCTTGAGAATCCTTTTAGTATAGGCCCTTTTTGGCAAGAAGCTGCATTATGAGAGTCCTGAGAAGTTCTTATTCTTTAAAACCCTATGTTTTATAACATTGTTATAAAACGTTCTTGCGAGATCATAACAAAGAAACTGGTGTTACTTGGACAAGGAAACCATGGAAAGACGTAAATATAATCAAAGTGACTGTGACAGTCAGAATATCTCCAAAACAACAGGAATACAGGTTCCAAATAAAATCCTGATTTGAGACCCCAATCCCCAATCAATCCCAATGCCAAAGTTTTAATAAATATGATTTGATTGAAATTTCGAAGTGAACATTAACGTCAACCAAAATAAATCAAACAACACTGATTCTTGGAGATATAGACGTATAGACCATATATTTAAAAACAAGAGTGGGCATTACTGCCGGTAGGGCGGGTGGAGCGGCTCAGTGACGCGCCTGGTGCAGGCGGTCTGGATTATCCTGTAAATTAATCAAATTGTATTATCCTAATCAAAATGTATCTTATTCTCACTGTTTGTTAATGGTCTCCAATTCTGTTTGTAGTTCTCTTTGGGCTGCTTCCTGGAGACCCTCCAGCTCGAGCAGCCCTTCCAGCCGCTCTCTCTCCGCGATTTGGATGACGATAATCGCGTCACAGAGACGCTTTGCCACCAGAAAATTTGGCACGGAGCCACGGCCGTCCCTCCGCCGTTGTTGTCGATCCATATCTCTAAAGAAAAAAATTCATTGGTACCTAATTTTAATCACTTGACACATACCTCTCGATGTAAAACCTTTAAAAAACCCACAGAAAGTTTGTCACACACATTTTATTAATAATTGATAATTTTAAGGTTGCAGCAAGGCACTGAATGTTCTTACTCATGCATAGTAACGTGATTGGCAGAAAAAAATATATTTTCCACTGTTCCGATGATCAACATAATTATATCATACTTAAACAGGAAAGAGTTTTAGTAGTTGAACTCAAGAATGAAAATGGGAACACAAGAACCATAGTGGCAGTATATGGACCAAACGAAGATGAGGCAACAAGAAAAAAAGACCTGTTCTGGGAGGAGTTGACAAAAACTATGGAAACACTGAAAGGAGAGATCTATCTAACAGCTGACTTCAACAGCAGAGTAGGGAGAAAAGATGAAAATTACCCAACAGTGATTGGCCAATATGGAGAAGATACAAGAAACAACAATGGCAAACGGCTGCTTGACTTCTGTGTGATGCATGACCTAGTCATTACAAATACACTCTTCCAGCACAAAGATATACACAAATACACAAGAGAAGTTATTTCCAGAAAAGAGAGATCAATTATTGACTATGTGGTTGTAGAGCAGAAAAACAAACCAAATATAATAGACACACGAGTGAAGAGAGGACCAGAAATCGGAAGCGACCATTTCTTGGTAACAACAAAGATTAGAGGAAGACAAGAATACCGTAAAAGAATAGAGAAAAATCATACAAACCTGAAACCAAAAAATGAAAAAATCAAAGCCTACAAACTGACAGAAAAAGAAGTGGCAGAAAAATATGCACAAGAAATTTCCAAAAAATGTGAGAGATTAAGAGAGCATATACATCTACGAACTATTCAGGAGATGTGGATTAATTTCAAACAAATTATAATGGAAACAGCTACCGAGACGTGTGGAATCAGCAGAATACTAACTAAACAAAAACAAACGGCATGGTGAAACAATGAAATCAAAGAGCAGATAAAGAAAAAGAAGGAAGCCTGGAAGAACTACCTCAAGGTGAAAACGACAGAAAAATATGAAATATATACAGAGGAAAGAAAAAAGGTAAACAATATGGTGAATCAAGAGAAAAAGAAAAAATGGGAGGAATTTGGACAAAAAAATGAAAATGCGGCGAAGGGAAACCAAAAGCTTTTCTACAATATAGTGAAATCATGCAGAGGCGAACCCAAAGGACAAAAAACATTCAACATAAAAAGTAAGAAGGAGGAAATATTAACAGATGAACAAGGAATCATGGGTCGAATACTTTAAAGAATTGCTAGAGGCAAACAAAAATACAGAAGCAACAGAAGGGATAGAAGAGGAAACAATGAGTTCGACTTGGCAGACGCAAGATGAACACATAACATTTGAGGAACTTGAAAAGGCAATAAGGGAACTTAAAAATGGAAAAGCGCCAGGAACCGACAACATTACAAGCGAAATGATAAAATACATGGGTGACGAAGGAAAAGAAATATTACTGGTAATCTACAATCAAATATGGAAAGAAGAAGAGCTACCGGAAGAATGGAAAACATCACTTATCGTGCCGATTTATAAAAAAGGAAATAAGCAAGACTGTAATAACTACAGAGGAATAACACTTATCTGCACAGCAATGAAAATATTGGAAAAAATTATAAACAGTAAAATGAGCAACATTATAGAGAATTCAATGCACGAAGCACAAAGTGCATTTCGGAAAGGAAGAAGTACACAAGACCATATATTCACAGTGAGACAAATCACAGAAAAGAGAATGGAACAAGGAAAAAATACTTACCTGGCTTTCATAGATTTGGAAAAAGCTTTCGACAAAATACAAAGGAGGAAATTGTGGGACATATTAAGAAAGAAAGAAGTTCAACCAAAGGTAATAAGACTGATAAAGGAAATGTATGGAAACAATAAAAACTTCGTAATCAGCCAAGGCAGACGCTCAAACTGTTTCAAAATTGAAGAGGGCCTAAGACAAGGAGGTGGATTAAGCCCAGTCTTATTTACCATATATATGGATGAAATAATAAGAAGGACAGGACAAAAAAACTGCAAGTAGGCTATAGAAACATGCAAAATATACAAATATCAGAGGCAGCTTTTGCAGACGACATTGTATTATTTGCAGAAAATGAAAGAGACCTTAACAGTAACATCAACATATGGAGTCAGGTGACAAAAGAATATGGAATGCAAATCAACAAAACCAAAACAAAAGTTATGATAGTTGGAAAAAACATTCATCAAATGAACATTCAAGTGGAAGGAGAGAGAATAGAGCAGGTCAAAACTTATAAATATTTAGGGGTGGAACTGGACCAATTAGGAACAACAGAACCAGAAGTCAACAGACGAATAGAGACCTCAACAAAACTTTACTATGCAATAAACAAAAAAATAATAAACAGAAAAGAAATATCCAAAAACACAAAGATGAAAGTATTCAAAACTATCTACAGACCAGTACTGACATATGGATGTGAATCATGGATACTATCTCAGAGACAAGAAAGCAAAATACAGGCCATGGAAATGAAATACTTAAGAAGAGTAATGGGGGTAACAAGGATGGACAAGATCAAGAACAACGACATCAGGGAAAAAATGGATATAGAATTGATCCTAGAATTTATTGAAAAGAGAAAATTGAGTTGGTGGGGACATTTACAAAGAATGGGGAGCAATAGGCAGGTGAAACAAATCTGGGAAGCAAGAGCGGGAGGAAGAAGGATGAGAGGAAGACCAAAAACCAGACTGTAGGGGAGGCACTGGAGAAAAGAGAAAAATCATGGAATGAGGCTAAAGCATTGACCAGAAATAAGAAGGAATGGGCCAGATTCGTGCACAATTAATGTAAATTGAGAAAAAAAAAATGTAGACATGTATACACCCGACACCATTTCAAATCGTACAGTATGGGGTTTTTTGATAATATATATATATATATATACTTAAACATGATAATATTAGCAAATTTCAACTCGTTTTGGGGTTCATAACCAACAGACAAGTGCGTTTAAATTGATTGTATAAAAATGTGACCAAAGGTTTTAATACTCAAATAGACTGGATGTAGGCCTCATTTCTTCAGTTATTTACAGCATTTCGATAAATATTCTGATAACTTTTAACTTGGAATCGTTAATATCAAATACAAACATAGGTATGACATGAAGGTATATAATACTCAATCGATAATAAATAAAAAATGCCGATAATAACGCTTTATCGATCCCGATCAGATTTTGAACACTTACCCAACCAAGAAACTCCAAAAACACTGAAAATTTTGAATACCCCGAAACACTTAAAATTTCGTATGCCCCCCCAAATTCCAAACCAAAAAAAATGACAATGATAATTTGACATATTATTGACTTTCTAATTGAATAATAATTTTTAGGTTAGAATACACGTGTTCCGTAAATACACATACATACAATGTTGCCATGTGGAATACTAGGCCAGGGATATGAGCCTGCTCGGGACCGTATTGGCGTTCCTTATTACGACACAGAGCATACATGATCTGTATCGCAGTAAAGTATGGCTGGACTGGATGCACAATTTCTTCAGCCATTGTTTACTACGGTGCAGACCAAATGCCCTGTTATGGGACTAAAGTATGATAGGAATGGATTTGTTGACTCAATTCATTTATTCTCGTTTACCACGATGTATAATAGAAATTAATCACATACATAATAATTATTATTTATCATAATGGTGAATCTAGAAATATCCTACTATCATTTAATGTGACGATGTGTACAATGCATGGCTTCACGGACCTTTTTTCAATTTCGCAAATGACAAGAGTTTAACTCCAATTATTTTTGTCTATACAGGGTGTTGCTCAATGAATGGCCGTAATTCCAGAGATGCATTCCTAAACCAAATTGAAGTAGAAATAGTCCAATCAAAAAAGGAAGTGTAGAGTGCGTGTATAATATAAATATATATAAATAGTCTGGTTTTCGAAATGCAGGTTTAGAAAAAAATCGGATTTATTATTGTCAAATCAAGTCAACTTTGCTCGTTGCTGTAGGCCACGTTGTTTTGTGGTTATGAATATATTGTTTTTGACTTTCCTTGACGGACCATGATTTTTCATGTGATCAAAAAGTGGATTTTTTTCTGAAACTGCTCTTTTCGAAAACCAGATTATTCAGGACACATCTTAATAAGTACAATGGACAATTTGCATACATTGTCAAATGACTTGAAATTTTATATACGTATTCTACACAAGATTTGAAAGTCATCAGCGAAAACATTTTTCCAAAATACCCAAAAAATATACTTAATAAATGAAAAAGAAAACGCAAATTTCACTGTATGATCGAAGACGGGGCGGAGCTATATATAGAGAGTTATTACAGACTATCCGCCAGACGGAGATATATAATGTTTTCTGATGTGACGTAGTGGATGTTGATTGGCGCTCTTTAATCGGTGATTACTACATTAAAAGAGGTCGAAAGTTGATTTTTTAAACATCAATGGCATCAGTACTTACTAATCCGTATATTTTTCATATTTCCAAAAAATGTGCAAATTGTCCATTCATTTTTACAGCGTTCGGGGATAGAATAATAACAGTATGTCACATTACAAGTGAAGAAAGTGAAAGAATTTCAGACGAGTGCATTAGAGGTACTTTGTCACGAGTGATGTGAACTATTTTTCATTCGATGTTTTTTACTTTCCACTTTCCTCTCATGTGCTTTTTACTTTACACTTGACAGCTTGTCGATAATTGCCCATGTTCTTTGTTATGTGTAAATAAAACAAGATCATTTTCAATTAAATAATCATCTGAGAAATTTACACCAATTTCTGTTAACTTTTCAGTTAAATATTTTAAATTTATCTTTTGAATATCTGGTAGGTAATTGAAAGCTCGTTCACATTAATCTGATTATTGCTTTTAAAATCAAATAGTGAAGTTTCTTTCTTATCATCGTGATTCGAATTGTGATGTTGATGTTTTCGTAAAAAATGATTTTGTATCACAGAAGTGGTTTTAAATACCACACGGGACCCACATAAATGTTTAAACGGGCATTGCAAGTATTCACTTCGCCTGATATGCATATAAATATGTGAATTGAATTGTTTTCGAATCGTACATTTGAAGGAACAATTTTCTTTGAGACAATTGAAACTTTCTTTTGATGCATTGCTTAGTTGTGAACTTTTTGTATCCCTATGTATTCTATTTATATGGGAATAAAAGCCTGGATATGTTTGAAAGATCATAAAACAATTATAATGTTCACATTTGAAAAAACCTCTAGTATTGCAGTGTAAATAAAGATGAAGGTCGTATTTTCTAAGAGAATTCGCTTTATACTTACAGAAGGTACATATAAACATAGTTAGTATGGTACTTACCTTCATAAAACAGAAAAAAACACCAACCACCTTGCCAACTACCCATAAAACACCCACCTGTTCAAGAATCCAGATGAAATTTATTGAAAACTAATGGCTACCTCCTTCCTCCTAGAATGATCATGAAACAATTGGCCCTTGGTTATCGCGTCGGTTTTTGTTCCCGGAAATTTTGAGCGTTGCCCGTCATTTTTACCAAACATATTTTACTAAACTCACACTTTTTTTTTGTGAATTTCGCATACTGTTTGTGAATATAATTCGAAGCCTGTAATTTTACTAGAAGATTGTATATCCCATTTAAATTTCATTTGTAAACGTACTATACTGATTGTGAAAACAATATAATTTATTGATAATCACTAAATAACACTAAACTATCTTGCAAAATTACAATTTTTTGTGAAAATAAGCAAAATTATTCGATTTCTACAAATGGTTTATTGAAAATACTTCAATATTGCTGTACTTTTTTTTGTAAATTTACTCATATTTTTTTCAGTGTATGTAGGTCATGTTTACATTGAGTCTTATGGGAAATAAGTCGGTGTAACACTTCTAATGTCACTGAGTATATTTAGGACACATTTTACTTACAAGACCTTTTCTACTTCAATTTGGTTCAGGAATGCGTCTCTGGAATTACGGCCAATCATTGAGTAACACCCTATATAGACACAAATTGTTGAAGTTGAACCCTTGTCCAGTTCTAATTTGCGAAATTAGAAATAACTCCGTAAAGCCATTGTACATATCGTCACATTAAATTATAGTAGGATATTTCTAGATTCACCATTATAATAGATAATAATAATAATGTATGTGATTATACATCGTAGTAAACGATAATAAATGAATTGAGTCAACAAATCCATTCCTGCCATACTTTACTCCCATAACAGCGCATTTGTTCTGCACCGTAGTAAACAATGGCTGAAGAAATTGTGCACCTAGTCCAGCCATACTTTACTGCGATGCAGATCATATATGCTCTGTATCGTAGTAAGGAATGCCAATACGCGCTCGGCGTACTGATCTATCCAGCACACTGACTAGTTTCTCGAGTACTAACTATTAAGAGTCTGTAGAAACAGAGCCTATGCGTTTTCTACAGCAGATTCGGAGGTACTTCACAATTAAAGATCCAAAATATACATGATGACGGAAGAAATTCTAATGAAAATGAAATCAAGAGATGCCAAATATAAGACAGCGGTCTTATTTCAAGATGATATTTTATGGAACGTGTTTAAAACCATAAGGAATGAAATTGTGAGTTTGATAAGAAAATCAAAAAATGAATATTTACTGAACGTGTTGGATGGAAATAAGAATAACACACATCGGCTCTGGAAAAATCTCAAAACTCTTTTGCCAAATAAAAAAAGTTGTGTTACACATATTATAGTTGATAATTCTCAAATTGATGATGAGTTTAATATCGCAAAGTGCTTCAATTTATTTTTTGTGAATAGTCTAACTGAAATTGTAGAGGGTATTAAACCTGATCATAGTAACGACTATGTATAGTGAGTTTAATTAAAACTGTGGCTGAAATAGACCGATTTAATTTGGTAGATATACGGCCCAATAATGTTCGTCAGTCTACAATCAGCATCGGCGATGACAATAAGAGCTCTGATGATGCCTTAGTTGGCGAAACATGTGTTACCTACATTGTTTAATGAGGGGACTTGTTCAGTTTATGTTTGTGATTATCAATGAAAATAAAACTAAATACTAAAAAAATATATTTATTGATTCAAAATGAAACATGAATCCTGCAATTACGTAGTCTGTAAAAAGACTGTACATCAGACATACGGGGTAATAAATTATGTCATCACCACGCCCATCGTTCTTATTGGTCCATCTTTGGAATGGGGTCACAGGCACACGAAGGCAATGGTCTTAAGGTGAATTTATATTGGATGTTTTTCTGTAGTACTTCAATGGTATGAGTACTTGAATTAATTTACTACCTACACGCCACTGCATGACTATATAGCATATATTTTTGAGGTGTAAGTGTAAGTCGTACCGTCTTACTCTGCTTTATAGGAAAAATTCGCGGGTGCTAGCTTGAAATTCTACAATAGAAAATCTTGTGAGTAGAATTTTGAATTCATGACCGTACGAAATATTTCCAACATAGTCGTTTATTACCGTACATAGATGCGGGCAATTTCGTAAATCATTATAACATTTATACCAACTAGAATCATATCTATGTCTAGATCGTTATCTGGTTTAATGTTGGTGTATTATTATTCAAAAGATTACAAACGAGAGGGACTAATTTTCAAAATTTGTCACAATTCTCTCTGTAAACATTCTCTCTTGCTAAACAAACAATCCTCCGAATCGGACATGCAGGGTGTGAAAAGGTGGGTACAAATAAAACTAGGGTTGGTAATAATCGGTACAATGAAGCAGTTAGGGGCACAAAAGAGACAGCAATTGGATAAACTCGTGTTGGGGCTAAAGAGAACATTTGGCGTTGTAAGCCGACACTTTTTGTTGCTTGGGGAATATGACACCTCGTTTGAGTTTATTTTTGGCGCGGATGTGTGGTTATTCAATAAGGTGCGAGGACATCTGATGTCCAGTGTCCAGATAAAGACCTATTACTTAATCGTCCATCAGAATCAAAATTGAACCAAAATGGGTTGTTGGTTGTTATTAGAAACTCTACTGTTTCTTTATATCTATGAAATAGCTACTTACTCACCATAGGTATACACGTATATATTACAATATGCCCCCGGATAGTTGTGACAAGAGGATAAATGGACTAAAGATATATTAAAAGGTACGACAAAAAAATCATTTTTAGTAAAAATTTTGCTTGGTCCAAAAAAAACATCTGTCAAATAAAAACTTGATATATACAGGAAGACAGAAAAATAACAAAATGTGATAAATAACCAGAAGGAACTTGTGATATTTATTAATATTTTCTTGAATGAAAAGAAAGATAAGTATAATACAGGGCTGGTCAAAAAATACAAAATTGTTATTTTGTGTAAGAGAAGAGTATCTTGAGATATCAAAATCCAAAATGTCATTACTGGCAAAGATTTTACTTATTCTAAGAATGCGCTTTTCCATAAGAATCTTTAATCAGGATTAACAGGGATAGTCAAAAATATAAGAGTGTTTATCTTACGTTTTCTCTTACACAAAATGATAATTTTGTATTTCTTAACCATCAGTCCTGTATTATACTTATCTTTCTTCTTCATCGTTTTCCGTCCAAAATTAAAAAAATGATAAATATCAGCAGTTTCTTCTAAGTAATTTTCACATTCTGTTATTTCTTGTCTCCCTGTATAGGTATTTGAAGTTTTTTTTTTTGACAGATGTTATTTTTTATATATATTTATTTATATATTTATTCTTTTGACGTTGGCGTGTGTTTGAACCAATAAGCACATGTCTCAACTGTACATGCGCATTCAAAAGATTACCTATGATTGTGCTGTCAAACTCATGCGATATTCACCCAATCATTTCCATTCACATTGATTGCATCAGCAGCTATGGAGGATACCAGCAATACATCTTTTATACGTAGATGCTACTTACAAGTACAATTGACAACGCTGTCCAATTGGGCAGCTTTTACATGTTCTTTTGGTTAGGAGATCAGAAGCATTTTCTTGTTGTGCTGATGCAACGATTCCAAGCTCTATTGTTAATGGTTTTGAGGAACTAAAGCTCCACGCCGCTCCACGAGTTGATGATAATTTGTAATTTAATAGCTTTTAATTCGATTTCATCAGATATTCGTCAGTTTTCTTTTTTTTTTCCAATCATTAAATTATTTCGTAACAAACTTCTAATTAATTCGAATAAGAAAGCTGAAAATCCGGGCTGGATAGTTTTCTTCATCATCTCCCAATGTTTCCATCACATTTTCAGTTTAGATTTAGATTATATTGGAAATAAATTTGAATGTATGTAATTATCTATGTTTTAAAGTCGGTCGGGATTTTTTGGAAATTTCAGCACCATTGGAATACATATTATTAATCTATTTTTCGTTGTTAATAATTTTGACTTTTGAATAAGAGTTTTTTGCCTTTTTCATCTTATAATTTTATTTTAATTCTTTTTAGAATGGTGACATTATACCTTATTCTTCTATTACGGGTAACTTATTTTAGAATAATCATGAGTTCTCATATCAGTTTTCATACTTTCTGATTTTTCTCCTCAAATATCATAATTCATTTTTATACTTTTTTTTATTTTCCCTTCTTGTGTGGAATAAGTTTAATTAATTTTTTTATTTTTGATAATACACCAAATAGAAAAGTTGGTTTATTTCACGGAATCAGCAAACATGTTCTATTTTCTTACTGTCAGTTATTGTTTAGTGATTGAGGATTCATTGAAATATTATGAAAAACTTTATTATCCATTTTATCATCTATTTTGCCTATTTTGCACTTTAGATTTTGTTTTCTTCTCCAATTTTTCAATATGCATGTTCAATGATCTCATCACATTTTTCATCTTATCAATAATCTCACTCTTGTTAAAATCCATGAATTCACACAGGAATAAAAAAATCCAGTGATTATATATCCATGTTCTGTTTTTACCTTTCTCTATTTTCTAGTTTTTGTAAAACCTATTTTGTAGAAATTATTTTAGTTCATTTTTCTGTAATTAATTAATAATATTAAAAATATATTATGCAGCGTATGCCCAAATTAGGTTAACAAATGGAAAACTTTTTATAATCGATTTTACCGAAATAAATTATCTTCATGAAAAATTTTGCTTTGAAATAAAAACATTATTAATTCAAAAAGTAAGAAAGTAAGAAAACTTTTTTACGATCGATTTTAGCGAAAGTAAGTAGGTATTCCTTATAAAAAATTTTGCTTGCAGAAAATATCTGATTCATCCAGAAATCATGTTTTTTTTACCTATGGGGAAGGTTGAGAAGTCCTTGTAAGTTGGAGATGCAACGGTTTCGAATTTACGGACTTTGAAAAAATGAAAAATAGTAAAAAAAGTGAAGTTTATCCTTCGAAAGAAAGATAAATATAACGTTCAGTAGCTGTTCGATGAGGCGGAATCCCAGTGATGCCGATCCGGTGAATAGTGGCAGAACTGTGGTTTTTTGGCAATTTTCCTATAGGCCTCACTGAGGGTCTTCAGGGCTAGCACCCAACAAAGATCCACCCTGCCAACAACGTCGTCAGACTTCAAGCCTCTGGTGGAGGAGAAGCCAACGCCATGAGGCAAAGGCCTCATCCATGTCGCCGTGAATACTATAAAAGTGAGTCAAATCAACCCTCAACATAGCCAAGATGCTAGCGTAGCGTCATGTTGGGCAAAAGGAGGGACATTTCACTAATCAAGAGGGAGGTCTCCAGGTCATCAGTATGAATACCCACGCCGACAATGGAGGATTAGCGATCGACCACAGGTCTGTATCATATCTAAGGAGCTGCAGGTAACTCATATACCTCAAGTCAGGCATCAGAGATGCCACCGTGATCCTTCCATAACACAAGCACCATGCAGGGCCCCTGTTTATATTAAATTATTTGGATTTGCATTTTTTTGGGCATCTCAAATCCATTTAGTATTTGCGATTCGCTTAAACCGTTCAAACTTTTTCCAAAAACCGATGCGTTTGCAACCATTGCTCGCGCGTTAGATTTTACGTAACATCCGTTTGCGTATTGGAAATGCCTAAGCGTTACAGAACCATATACGTATTATTAAAATATACCTCGGGTTCCCTATTTCATCAATGAGCGGCAAGTGAAGCCGATTTTCAGCCGATGAGAAAGACAGGAATAATCAAGCCTATACCAATGCCTCATAAGTGTATTTCATGTGTATCTGGAAAAGACTGCGATTGTGCTAAAAGCTGTTTCCTATAGGTTACTCGTGATTTTGGGCCTATCTCATGCTGCCGCTTTGGTGCCGATACTCCCGTTTTTGACGGTAGATCTACCATTAACACATATTTTTTTGGTAGTTAAGCGTTTTCCTTGTGAGATATTGAACTGCCAAATTTATGATAAAGTGAAATAGAATGTTGCTTTACGCGGAAACGTTCTTCTGAAATCGTAATTTTGATGGCTTTTTGAATTACAAACTTACCGTCAAGGCGATCTAAAGTCTAGGCGGTTTTAAATCTGGCAGCGCTGTTGCACAGTCTCTGTTCTATGTTCAAATAATCGATAACAGCTGATGACCGTACCTTCCTATTGGTTGTTTTCCAAATTCGGACTAAAAATATACCCGCCTACCGACTAATCCTGAAATTTTATATTGGGGCATGTGCATTGATATGTGAGTACACATGAAACATACTTATGGGAAATTAATATTTCTGTCTTTTCCGATTTGGCAGAATTTGGCTTCACCTTGGGAGGACTACGGTGGGTATATTTTAATAATAAGTATATGTACAGAACCTCCGGTTAATGATGGCTTCTGATTGGTTGGCGTCTTGGCGGTTGGATTGCATAGTATTATTATCAGGTAGATCGCATGATTTTGAAATTATTTTCTGAATATTTTCTGAGTTCTCATGAGATCATCCAATTTTTCCAAACACTCCATAACTTTTTCACTTTGAAACTTATTCAATGAAAAAATCACATGGGAAGGGTTCGTTCGACAAGATTCATTGATCTAGGTTATTTGCAAAAATTGTTTCATCAATTAACCCAATTTTTCCAAACACTCCATTATTTTTTCACTTTTTCAATGAAAGTGTTATCATCGTTCAGTTCTAAATTTAGCTCGAATGCGCGGTTTTCTTATCAATATCAACGAGTCTCAGCCTGCAGTTTTTTTATCACCATTAGACAGGATGTGGGTTTTTTATCACACCAACCACAGCCTTATCAACAGTTCTAAATTTAGCCCGTGGTTTTCTTATCAACAGTAGACAGGATGTGGGTTTCTTATCAGTAACGAGTCTTAGCCTGCGGTCTTCTCATCACCAGTAGACAGGATGTGGTTTTCACGTCACACTCCTCTTATCAACAGTTCTAAATTTAGCTCGCGGTGTTCTTATCAGTAACTGAGTAAAACACACACTCTTGTTCAACTGTATTTATTTCAAAATAGGAACAAATTTTTCAACATCTTCTAAATAGCCCTCGAAATCTAGACGCTTCATGGTCTGCAGGAAACTATGCAGGTCTGATGTATCCAGGAACAGATCGCAGGCGTCAGCAGCTTCTTCGTATTTTTCAGCAATCCTCCTACATTCCTTCTTGCTATGGAATCTCCCAAAACCATAGATAGCCTCGTGTTCAGCATCAAATTGCAAATTTCGGAATCGTTGTGACAAGCTTTCTACAGCGGAAACCAGATTATGTAATCGTCTAGTCCCGATACCGGTGTAAGCTAACCACATCTTGAGTGCTAAATGCGGAATGTCGAACCTTCTTTATAGTGGAACCGAAGTCGGTGAACTGAGTGCTAAATGCGGAATGTCGAACCTTCTTTATAGTGGATCTAACCGAAGTCGGTGAACTGATAAGAAAACCACAGGCTGAGACTTGTTACTGATAAGAAAACCGCAGACAGATGCCAATAATTGAATGTGGTGAGCCGACCGACGTCGCGTTGATTGTATAAATAGTCTTGCGGTTTCTAGGTGCCCCATCATTTACGATTGAGTTGTTGTTGGTAGATGTTGAGTACTGCTACTGTTACAAACAATAATTATCACAACATGAAATTATTTGAAGAAATTGCATCCTTGAGCAGTTGCATTGTTGCAAAGTACCAAGAGGCATTTCCCCTACTATGTACCGATGAAGATCAAAAGCGTTGGCTGAAGAATATAAATAAAAGCATCCGAGACTTCCAAAGGGCGATGGCTGCACCACTATCCATTGGATTGAGAAAAAGGTTGGTGGCCAATTTGGGTCATTTGAAAAGATTCCGGATGCTTATCAAGTCGAAATTTGAGGCACATGTGGGTGGAGGACACAAGCGCAGTAGTCGAGTCAAGTGGGAGGACCTAAAGACATCGTTTGACTCCCGCATAAGGACTGGGGTAATTATCAACCAAACACACTTGAATCTAGGGGATTTTTTTAGTGATTCATTTTTCCTATTCAAAGTAAGAATCAACAAAATTTTGAAAGAGTTCAGTGTCATAAAAGTGAATGCAACTTTTTGCGGTGAATTCGTTGTTAGCAAAGATAACGTTGAGCACCTCGAATATAAATATTTTTCCACAAAAAATCAAACTTTGGACATGGGAACCAATTTGATTGAGTGGTTTGACAATTTTATCAGTAGACCTATTTTGCAAAAAATGGAGGATTTTCAAGAACGTGACAGTGGGTGGGCATTAAGAAGAATTATCAGTTTAGAGATTTGTATTAATAAACATAGCTTTGGGGTGGGTGCTTCATCCTACATCCCTTTGCCCAATCAAATTTCGAAGAAAAAAGCATGTGCTAACATTAAAAATGATGATAACGCATGCTTTTATTGGTGTATAGTCGCTGCTTTGTACCCCAGTAAAATCCATTCCGATAGAGTCAAATCATATCCACATTACACCCACGTCCTTAATACAGAGGGTTTGGATTTTCCAATGACAGTCAACAAAATTCATAAATTCGATAAATTAAATAATATAAGTGTGAATGTTTATATGTTGGAGATGACTCAAAATGAAAAGAATGAATTCTTTAGCGTTCTACCTTGTAGGTTAACAGGTGAAAAATTGGAAAAACACGTCAACCTACTCATCATTCAAAATAAATATTTTCCAAAAATTAATGATTTTGAACCATTGCCAAACATTGAAAATGAGATTGAAATTTCATATCATTATTGCTTGATAAAAAATCTATCCAGGTTAGTGAGATCACAAATTAATAAAAATGAACATAAAATATTCATTTGCGATAGATGTTTGAACTATTTCCAGTCTCAGGAACGCTTGAGTGAACATTCAAGTGTGTGTGAAACAAAAAATGGCTCAAAAATTTCATTCCCCAAATATGATCATGTTTCCTTCAGAAATCATATTTATAAACAAAAAGCACCATTCATCATATTTGGGGATTTCGAATCAATTTTGAAGAAAATTCCTGCTGAGTTAACACATTTAAAAACTGTCAATTTCCAAGAGCATATTCCATTCAGCATTGGATTTTTATTCAAGTGTTCCTATGACGACTCGCTAACCTTTTACAAAAGCTACCGCGGCGAAGATTGTTTAGGTTGGTTTGGAGATCAACTGAAAAATATTGCGAAATTTGTTGAAGATAAGATGTCTAAAATTGTACCCATGTCGGAAGTGTTGGACAAGAGTATGGCCAAAGAGTGTCACATTTGTGAGAAACCTTTTATTGACACCGATCAGATTGTTGTTGACCATGATCATTTCACGGGAGATATTAGAGGTTTTGCCCACTCAAATTGTAATTTAAACTTCAAAAAACAATTCATTGTCCCCATTGTATTCCACAATCTCTCAGGTTACGATTCCCATTTCATCCTAAAAGCCATAGGAAGGGTGGAAAAATTCAGTATTCTTCCACTCAATAAAGAAAAATACATTTCCTTCACTCAGTATGATGATGAAACCAGCATAAAATTTAGATATATCGATTCACTACGATTTTTAAATGCATCTTTGAGTTCATTAGCATCCACATTGTAATTCATGTAATTCAAAACAATTTGAATTATTAACACGTAAGGGGGTTTTTTGTTATGATTATGTTGATAATATGACTAGATTGGAAAAAAACAAGTTTACCACCCAAAGAAATGTTCTATTCAAAATTATATGAAGAAAATATTAGTGATGAGGAGTATTCACATGCCCAAAAAGTATGGGATGAATTCAATATTCAGAATTTGGGTCAATACAGCGATCTGTATTTAAAAACAGATGTTTTGTTGTTGAGTGATGTTTTTGAAAACTTTAGAATCAATGCACATAACATTTATGGTTTGGATCCAGCGTGGTATTTCACTCTACCAGGTTATACTTGGGATTGTATGCTGAAATATACAAAATGCGAGCTGAGGCTGTTGAAAGACATTGATCAAATTATGTTTATTGAAAAGGGCTTGAGAGGAGGAATTTCAATGTGCTCAAATAGGTATGCTGAAGCAAATAATAAATACATGACGGAATATGATGAATCCAAACCATCAAACTACCTACTCTACCTCGATGTAAATAATCTTTATGGGTGGGCAATGATTCAACATCTACCATACGATGGATTCGGGTGGGTTGATCCCATTGATTTACCAAATTTCGATGTTACTTTAATCGAGGATGATGCTCCAGAGGGTTATATTTTGGAGGAGGATTTTGAATACCCTGAAACCCTTCACGACTTGCACAGCGATTTCCCATTCTGCCCCGAACATATGGCCCCTCCAAAGTCCAAATTTCCAAAACTATTAACAACTCTTCACAACAAAACAAAATATGTTATTCATTACCGCAATTTAAAGCAAGCTGTGAGTAATGGTGTCAAAATTACGCAAATACATAGAATTTTAAAATTCAAGCAAAGTTCTTGGTTAAAGGCATACATCGAACTAAACACTCAACTTTGATCAAAAGCCACTAACGATTTCAGCAAAAATCTCTTCAAGTTAATGAATAATGCTGTATTTGGTAAAACAATGGAAAACATTCGAAAACATCGTATTGTGAAATTGGTTAATAAATGGGAGGGTCGATATGGTGCCAACAATCTGATTTCCAATGCAGCATTTCATAATTTAAAAATTTTCGCCGAAGATCTGGTAGCTATAGAAATGAAGAAAACAAATCTCATTTTCAACAAACCACTTTACATTGGTATGTGTATTTTAGACATTTCAAAGATTGTAATGTATGATTTTCATTATAATATCATGCTAAAAAAATCTTTTTCTAAAAAACCCAAGCTTCTGTATACGGACACGGACAGTTTCATTTACGATATTGAGTGCAATGATGTGTATGATGAGCTCATCAAAAAAGATCTTTCCAAATTCGACACCAGCGATTATCCTCCAGATAACGTTTATCAGATTCCATTAGTAAATAAAAAAGTTTTGGGGTTAATGAAGGATGAAGCAAATGGTAAAATTATGACACATTTTGTGGGGTTGAGGTCGAAAATGTATTCATATAAAATTCAAGGTGTTCAAAAATGTATGAAAAAAGCAAAAGGTGTAAAGTCTTGTATTGTCAAGAACAAAATTAATTTTGATGATTATGTAAAATGTTTAAAAGAAAATGTTGAAAACATTGTTAACCAATGCACAATCCGCTCAGTAAAGCATTCCGTTTATAGCACTGAACAAACTAAATTAGCCCTAAATGCCCTAGATGATAAACGCTGTTTGATTGATAATAGTCACGACACCCTCCCATGGGGCCACTATAGTTTACAAGATATTGTTGATAGTTGACGAAATAAAACATTTTTTATGATAACATTTTTTTATTCATCATAAGGCGGCGACAGCGGTCACATACAATTAAGCCCTAAGTACTCGGTGGAATTGATTCATTACACTTTAATGAATTTGAACTATATGATGAGGAATTTGGCGGTACAGAAGTATGAATGTCTATGGATTTTTTACAAAAACAAAATACGTGTT